>JBBPBX010012188.1:14416-34685 GCA_038048925.1 Garcialebias charrua | reverse complement strand
TAATGTTTAAAATGCACTATAAAATCAATTGTAAATATTCATAAATATTCTTAAATATTCACTCTCTGCAGAGAGTGGTGAAGGCTGCACAGAGGTCTGTCGGAGTCAGTCTCCCCTCTATCACAGACATTTACACCTCCAGATGCAGGAAAAGAGCCACCTGCATCATGAAAGACCCCACTCACCCTGCACACACACTTTTTGCCCCACTCCCCTCAGGAAGGAGGTTGAGGAGCATTAAGTGTAGAACCACTAGACTGAGGAACAGCTTCTACCCTGAGGCTGTTAGACTCATGAATAAATAAATAATAAGAGTAAACACTGCAAAATATCACATCATGCTGATGCTGATCTGTTTTCTTGTTGCTGTGTTCATATGTGACCATTTGCTCATATAGACTCATGTTCGTGCGGCTGTCTGTTTGTAATGATTTTGTTTTTCTATTACATTAGTGCTTAGTGTATTTCTAGTTGATGTTTTTCTTAGTTAATCCTAGATGTTATTACTGTTTTTCTCTTACATTTTGTTGTTGAATGTAACTGGGACCCTGTGTACATAATCTCATTTCATCACATGTACCACGTGCGGTGCAAATGACAATAAAGATTCTCTGACTCTGACTCTCTCTGACTCTCTGACTCTGACTCTCTGACTCTGATAAAATCAATTGTAAATATTCATAAATATGCATAAACCATTAGAACTTTGGTAAAGTTTTGGTCTTTTCATGTCACCAACAATATTTAAATGAATGATCCTTACAAAGGTGTGTCCATGAGTTTGCATTTTATTGCTTTATAATAAATTTTAATATATATATATTTTTTCTATTCAGAGGGCTGTTAACCATATGGTGAGTGGAGTCCAGCAGTACCAGGCAGTGTTGTTGGAAAACCTTAAACAGCAAATGTGCAGCTTGATTGAAGGACATTCTGGGGACCTGGATGAACTAAGGAGTGGGGCATTAGGGATTTTTGACGTTTGTTGACCCTTTCAGTCAAATTTCTTCTGCTCATTTGCAGAATAAAACTATCAAAGAACTGCTACAACCAGTTGAAACTGAGATTGTTGTTGCAAAACAAACTGTATGTTATGTGAAACATGGGGACTCCAGAGTTCTTTCCATCAAGGACCATTGTTTTCATTATGTACCGCTGGTGAAAAGTTTGGAGCAACTATAACCCATCCGAGAGTTCTTGCAATGATTGATGAAGGGCCAGAGCAATGCAATGCTGGCTTTTTTCAAGATTTTGTTGATGGAGACATTTTTAAGTCACACCCACTGTTTTTGAAAGTTCCAAAAGCATTGCAGTTGATTTTTTATACAGATGAAATTGAGCTATGCAATCCTCTTGGATCATGGTCAAACAAAAACAAATTGTTAATGATTTATTACACCTTAGGTAACATCAGCCCTAAATACAGATCAAGACTTGCTGCAATTCGTCTTCTTGCCATGGTAAAATCAAAAGATCTTTCTCGTTGCGGTATTGATGCAATATTTGAGAGAATTCAACATGACTTACTTAAGCTGTGTGATGGTGTGCAGATTAATACTGCAAATGGTGATAGGACAATTTATGGAGCACTTCTGACTGTATGTGGAGACACACTAGCTCAGCATGAAGTGGTTGGATTTAAGGAAGGAGTAGGGTTTGCCTATAGTAAATGCAGGCACTGCGAGTGCAACTTTGAAAACACGCAGAAACAATTTAATGAAGATATGTTTGTTAAAAGGACAATGGCAAACCACAACAAGCAATGTAACAACATTGAAAAGGCAACCACTGACTTTCTGAGAGAGTCTAAAAACAACTTATGGTGTAAACAGGAGAAGCAAATTAACGGAATTTCCTTACTTTGATATAATCAATCAAACCCCACAAGATATCATGCATGTTATTCTTGAAGGTGTTGCCCCATATGAAATCAAATGTGTTTTAAAACATCTTGTGTTGTCAGGGCATATGGACTTGGCTACATTAAACAGCGCAATTGTTTCTTTCCCATATTCCCCCCTAGAAGCAAGGGACAAACCTTGCCCCATATCTATCAATACACTGTCATCAAATGACAACAAACTAAAACAGTCAGCTGGACAGATGCTGGTTTTGTTAAAGATACTGCCATTTCTCATTGATAAAATTGGACAAAACAATTACACTCAAATGTTACTTAAGTTGCTTGAAATAATCAAAATTCTGTTTTCACCTATTATTGCTCTCTCAACTTTGTCAAAACTTAGGCTTTTAATAGAGCAACATTTAAAACATTTCAAACAACTTTTTCCAGATGCTAATATTATACCTAAACAGCATTACCTGCTGCATCTTCCCTCTCAGATTAAAGCTCTTGGTCCCACAGTGAGGCATATGTGTATGCGCTTTGAGTCAAAGCATTGCTTTTTTAAGCAGTGGGCTTTGAAAAGTAGCTTTAAAAATATTTGTAAATCTCTTTTGAAGCACAACCAACTTTATGACTGTAGTCAAAATGTGCATGAGAAGCATCCAATGTTTTCCAGTGAATGTGACATGGGTCCAGTTTCTGAGGTTAAAAATGTTCAATATGTAGAAGGAAAGATTAAAGAGTTCTTAGGAATTGAGGAAATTAATCATATAGTTACAGTAAAGTGGATTAATCTTTGTGGAAATAAGCATACTTGTGGACAATCTTTGGTTATTTCTGATGTTATCAGGGGTACTCCAGAATTTGCTCTTGTGAAAAACATATACATTGCAAATGCATCATTGTATTGTTTTGAGTGCCAGCCTCTCTCTACAGTTGGTTGGAATAATCATTATTTAGCTTATGAGGTAGAAATGCCCTACCTAGCTCAAGCCAATATCTTTGTGGATACAAGCTTATTGATTACACACCATACTTTTATGTGAATTTCAGTGATAGTAAGTACATTCCAGTGAAGTATGACCTCACAGATATTATCAAATATCATTCTTAAATCAGTGAGTCTTGGTATTTGGAACAAACAAAGGTTTGTTGTGTTAGTATTTCTGCATTTTATGCAAAAAAAGATAGTTTGTTCACGGCACTGGCATTTTTAGGCCGTCATGTATTTGGACATATGATATAATAAATGTGTGAAACGAACCTGCATTATTTGTCTATTTAATATAAACTGCACAGTAGGTATGTTTATGTAGTATAAGCCTTAGAAAAAAAATACAATGTAGAAATTGTTAATGAACTATTGGTTTAAAGAAATTGCAATAGGGCAATGGCTGTCAAAGTTAAACAGAACCTGTATAAAAAAATAGAATGTTTTGAGTGGGCATGCTGATCAAAGAAGCAGATTTGTCTTAATTCAAGTTAGTTTGTTATCTTGAAACAAGATTTTGCACGTTTTACAAACCTCATGACAACTGCAAATGCTTATGAAATGTCAAAAAAGCTTGTTTCAAATAAGAAACGACTCAAAACAAGATATTTTCAAGACTTTTTGCCTTATCAAGATTTTCAAGATGCATTGTCTTAAAACAAGTTGTAAAGTCTTACTTCGAAATATGTTTTTGACTTATATTAAGTGTGATAAGAGGTTTTGACTAGAAATTAGAAAATTAGACTTGGTAAGATTTTACGTTTTTGCAGTGTTGTCACTAAGTGTCAGGCAGGCTCCCTCACTCACAGTATTTAAGTCTTGCTTGAAAACCCACTTCTATTCTCTCGCCTTTAACACGATGTGATTTGTTTTGATCCTCTCTGTAATATACATTGTCTGCCATTTTAGTTAGTTTCTGTTGCTATTTCTATCTATCAAAAAAGGCGTTCAATACAGAACAACTGGACTTTATTTGTAGCAACAAGACGTTTCGCTCATCATCCGATAAGCTTTCTCAATTCTATGAGGAGACTGTGAGAGGGAGAGAGAAGTTATAAGCAAGCTGGGCCACTGGTACACACCAAACTAGGTAAATTGGAAGCTAACACACACACATACTTGGGATAACACGTGCCTGTGACCCATTCAAAGTTTAGTGTGTGAAAGCAGAGCTTACAGAAAACACACACACATCCTACTGTATGTAAATTGACAAAAACCACACTTCACACATTGATAACAGGGACCTGTCAAAGTCTTTGTTATGGCCCTTTTCCACCGGTCGGCACGGGTCGGATGTTACGTCATATGTACGTCGCAGAGACCCCCTTTACTCCTTCCCCACCGGATATTCCGTGCTGCTCCGCGCCAGATTTCTTGAGATTTTTGGTGTGGTTTGTTGTGAAATAAAATACATTTTTGTCTTCGTGTTATCATTTATCTTGAAGGGGTTTTCACACGGTGTTCAAATGGTCAGTCTCTCTTGTAGAATGATAAAGATTTACTAAAAGACACAGGATTGTGAGCATGAACGCAGATCTGTCCTGGCGAGGTTCTGAAGGAGTGCTCAGTTTGGGTCTGTCCTGGCCTCTGATTGGCTTGGGAGAGGGGAGGGGACCTGGTGCCTCTCTGTCTGTCAGTTTTATGACCTTGGAGATATATGGCTAGGAAGAAGTCGACTGAAAGTCTCTCTGGTTCTGTGTGGTTCCTCAGTCAGAGGGTATCAGAACAGCTCTTCCTTCTCCCCCTAGGGCCTGTGTGGACCGGAACAGGCACAAAGTGTGTCCATTCCTGAAACTGCTCTATTCTGTTGGATCTAAAAGTGTGTAGATTTATAATATGTGTAAGCCACTTTAAGGCACATAAGACATGATTGCATAAACATTTGTAAAACAGTTAATACCTTGATCATAAAGCACTTGTGTATTAATTATATAATAGTTGTGTATTAGTTTCAATCAGATTAAAAATAGAACTGTGTAACATATAGAACTGTGCTGAGGCTAGCCTGTATAAATAAAGGTTGGATGAATGAATGAATATTATCCTTCACTCTCAAGCCCAAAGTTCTGCAAGCTGAAAAAAGCAATAGTATTTCCTGTTTCACAAGACAGAAGCCTTCTGGCAGTTAAGGGGGGGGGAAGCACCCTACAAGAGAACAAAGCAGGGCTTCTGTCATTGATTGAGAGCAGGAAATACCCTGCAAGAGTATAAAACATGAGTCTCCTCCTCCACGTCAGTCAACGCAGGCAAGCCCAAGGAGAAGAACAACTAATCAGGTTGTATATGGGGTCTCCCTTGAAATGCGCATTTCAATGTGTTTTCTCTCTCTTTTCCTCTCTTTCTTTCTCTCTCTCTCTCTTTCTCTTTTTCTCTCACTGTCCACGTATTTTTAATCAAATATAATAGCTTTTAGAAATAGAACAAATGTATTCTGTGACTTTTTAAACTTATGATTAATTAAAGTGGGTTTGGAATTTCAAGTACCTCTCTGTCGTGTCTTTCACTCCAGCATTCGATCCAAAGAGAAACAAAAAACCAACTTGAGTGGAAAGTAAGGTTTAATCCGCAACAAATTGGAGGTCCCACCGAGATGTTTCTACAAGGACGAGAAAGGGGGTGGAAGAGAGTCCAACATGCTGAAAACAGACCGGTCTACACAACAATAAGAGGTAAGTAGATTGCCTGTTTCAACAAAAAATCTGAAATTGGACATTTATAGGCAAATTTTACTCAGTGTGTTTGGACTCCAGGGTTAATATGTGTGAAAAAAGGAACGTTAAAATTAAAAGTAGAAGTATACGTTTCCAGCCAAGACTCCAGATTCCAGAGTAAAACACGCAGTGGTCGCGCCCCCAGTGGTCCGACGGGTCCATCTGGTTGAGGGGAAGTGGGGTTTTAGAATAAATATTCGCCGTCACTCCTGTAACCCTAGACTGAGTTTACTGTCGTCTTGTTAGGTTTTGTGGCTAACTATAAAACAGTGTCAATTAAATCTACTTATAATTTGATTCATGATAAGTAAGAGGCGGAATCTGGTGAGGTGGTGTATTGTATATTACCATGCGTAAAATACGTTATAATACACTAGGAATAAAGGTATTGAAAAATCAAACCCACAAACAAATAAAATAAGTAAGAGATAATTTTAAAATAAAGAACAAAATAAAGGATAAAATAATATGATAAAGGAGTGAACACAGACTTCCACAAATTTTATTAAAATTCAAAAGGTAATTTTCTTCCATTGTTGAAGGTTCTTTTCATGGTGTCAGAGTCTCGCGTGAATGAAGTGCAAAAGTTGGCCTGACCATTGTCTTTCATGTTTGATGTTTGTCTTTTGTCAAAAACTATAAGGCCAACTGCGTGAATGAATTACAAGAAAAAGTTCCTGTGTGAGAATTTGCAGTAAAAGAATCCTGGTAATCTGGCTTGCCCCTGAGGAACGTTCGGATTGCTAAAGGACATTCCTTTCGGGGAATAACTGTGGTCTCATTGGTTGTTCCAGTATCAATAAAGATTAATAGGCTTGGTGTGTGTGTGACATGGAGGAGAGTTTCAGCAAAAAACTTGAGAAAACCTTGCTTAAAACATTGACGGAGCAGATTAAAATCATAAAAAATGCAATGTCTTTGCCAGTTCAAGAAAAAAAAAACTACTTTTAAAAAGGTTAAAAGAACTAGATCAGCACTCAGAAAAATAGCACTATAAACCTAATGTGGGAACAAATACTTAAAATCCGGAAAGAGAAAGACAGGTTGGAGAAGCAAAAACTGCAGCTGGTGAGTATGGTATATTTAATGTTTATGAGAAGCAATCTGAAATCTGAAACTAGCCGAAATAAGCCCAAAGAAGCATAATCCAAAATATCTGGCAAAACCAGCTGAACAATAGCTAAACAAGAGCATGGTCTTGCTAAATTAGGCTGAAAAAGTTGGATTAAAAAATGTAGAATTAGCTGAAAAAGCTGAAACAGTCTATATACAGAAATTATTAAGTTAAATACCTTTGATACCATCACATTTTCTTCGTGCCTCAATAAAAGCACTGTCCTACTTATTATTTATTTAATTGTTCCCATACATATCTCTAAAAAAATAAGTAAACTTGAAAAGAAAAGTATTTTTCAGCCTGTATAACATAGTTCTTAAACTTTTTACAAGCTATCTGAGGATTAAATAATCACCACTGTACCGACAGATATACTGTACGAAGCAGATAATGCAGATGAAACAAATATTGAGGCGCTGAGATTAGAACAAAGTTTTATTTGGATACAGCAGTTTAATAGAGTAACAAACGTAGTCTCCACCTCCTCAGGAGTTTGTGCTGGTTTCCTGAAACACAGAATAAACATTACATTAAAACAGTTTACACTTCTCCATTATAACAGGATTAGATAATTTTCTACAGCGTGAATGTGGGTGAAATGAAAAATAGAACTTCAGCTCAGCTCTGAACGGGGGTCTGGTTATAACCAGGCTAGAAGGCCTCAGGACGTGTACAGTTTTTTGAATAAATAAATAAAATGTTTGCGGACAGTTCGAGACAAATTGATTAGCGCCGAATGAACCTTCACGGTTGGAAGGATTGATCAAAAAGGATTATGACATTCTATCTCAATAATTTTAGGTTATAACACTTAAACAAACGGAAAATTTTGAAATTGCAGTGGGACCTTCCGTTAGCATAGCATAGGTTGTCCAACAGCGGACATTTTATAACTTTGTAACGGTAGACAGCTCACATCGGATTCGCTTAACAAAGCATACAGAGTGGCGTCGTGTAGATAAACAATATCGACTTTAAATAATCCAAATTTAGTTTTTGTAGATGAATTTAGCAGCTAACGGCAAAGCTAACGAGCCATTAGGTTTGATGTGGTTCACGAGACGTCGTCCTTATAATTTATGTATAGGACGTGAGGATGTAGAACCGAACGCATCATACTTGTATTTCCCAATATAAGAAACAGAGAAAGTGGATTACCAATTTGGAAGACGTACTTTTGTGAATAGTTCCAGTGAATGTCCACGTCTTGTGAGCGTTGACCGGAAGGCAGGGTTGCCAGATCTCTAGACCGAAAGAAGCGATCAGCTCCTTCAAAACAAGCACAAATAAGCGACTCAATGTCCGCGAGAAGCAAAAATAAAAACTCGCCACAAGCGGCTGCTCAAATAGACCTTTTACCAGTTGACGTCATCACGCAAAGCTCGCCTGAAACGAGCGTTCTGATTGGACGGCAAAAAGCCCTAACCGGATGTAGGGGCTAAGCAAGGGGTCGAGGAGCTTCGTAATGATAGCGAGTTGTAATTTAGAAGCTTGTTTTCTTAAAATAGTGAACAACCGCTGGTCAAAATGCCTGAACATTGTGCCGCGGACACGAGAGGAGGAAACCGCACGCCCATACACATTGTCTTAGACAGGGTTGCTTTTTTGGCTACAGATGAACCGTGCGCGCGGCGGGGCTGCCTGAACCTTCACCCAGGCAGGAGCCACTAAGTCCCGGCTACACCTGATCCAGTGCGCCCTGGAGGTCCAGAACCGGCTGGACCCAGCCAGGAGCCACTAAGTCCTGGCTACAGATGAACCGTGCGCGCGGCGGGGCTGCCTGAACCTTCACCCAGCCAGGAGCCACTAAGTCCCGGCTCAAAAAATCATGCATTTACTGGTAGCTTAATGATTTTAGAAGATTCGGTTAACGGTTGGCTTATCAAACGTTTTGACATTCCACTCACCTGCTCTTCAGTGGGGCCGAAGGAAGAATCTCCTTGCATGTCGCAGGTCGAAACAGGCAGAAACCCCAACACACGCAGCGGACCGAAGAACAACGCGGTCTCGTCGAACTAGCTAGCTGCTGCTAGCTTAGCAGCTGTCCAGTAGCATTCCGCTGCGGGAGATCGTTCTCCGCCCTGTCTGTTTCCCATATCCAAGATGTAATGTAGGAACGTAATCCACGGAGCTTGGATCATTAATGTCCATGCCAGATAAAAAACGCACACACGTTGATGCTTCGTGCCGGGGTGAAATCCTGCCTGTACCGGCCGGCGGTGGTACTGGTTTGCTCCACATCTTCCTTCTTTTAGTCGCTCTACTCGACTTTCCCAGAGGGACGTTGTAAAACGAACAAGTCTCACCTTCTTCTTTTACTCGTTGAAGTTGCCTGGAACAATTATAAACACAATAAAAGTCTTATTTCTCCACCGCGACCGTTGCCAGTAACGACAACACTCCAGTTGCGTGCCCGTGCTTCCGGTTGAGTCTCGAAAAATGCGAGTGCGCATGCGCGATGACGTCAACTGGTAAAAGGTCTATTTGAAAGCGACTCCAGGGAAAAACAAGCCCAAGTCCGCTTGAAATAAGCGGACTTGGCAACTATGGGGACGCAAAAGACACAGTCGTTTCCTGTACAGCCTGGTAGGGTTGCCAGGTGAGAAATGTAGGATTACCGTACACCCATTATAAACAAAATAACAAGTACGCTCTATAGTCACTCTATTGTTGAATACTGTAGCGTCTAACAGGCACTCACAGCTCTGTGGCGTCAGTACTGGGGGGAACCATAGACATTAATACGCATTATCTGGTGGCAACTAATGAGCTCTACAGAAAGTCTTCTGTCACATTTAGAAAAGCACGATTGGCTGGAACTTCAAAACGCCTTCAGGGTTCACAAAAAACTCTGACAGACAGTTGCGACAGGCTGATGGAAACCGATCACAACTACACGTTCACAGAATGGCCAAATTATTGTATTTTTGGCCTTTTTTGGGATTATTGATCGTACATCGTACAGAGGGCAAAGTTATCGTACAAATACGGTAATTATCGTACAGCTAGCAACATTGAGTATAATGGAGACCCCTGATGGACAAAAAAAGGTACTGCAGACAGAAGCGTAATAATTTCTAGAGAAACCAAAAACAGGTCGGAGTCACTTTTATTTGTAATTTAATTTAGTCATCCAGTTGGGTTATTCGTTCTGAAACATTTAATAAAAGTAAAAGGATGCAGGTACAGATTTTAATAACTGTCTGGAGTCAGATGAATAAAAGAAGAGGACAGGAGGGGCTGACAACCTCTCTCCCCTGAAAAGTACAACACAAACAGTTAATTAACTATGCACACTTAGGAGGTATTAACACGTAGCATAATTAAACTTAAGTTTGATATTGGCTTGTATGAATTATGGACATTAAAAGCAATAAGAGGACAGATTGGGGTTTGAAGAATAATAAATAATAATAATAATGAATTCAATTTATAATGCACTTTTCATTAATGAAAATCTCAAAGTGCTAAAGAGAGAGTAGCCCTCACAGACAGGTCTTAAATAAATACACCTTTAATTTTAATCTATTGAGGACATAAATTGAATCTCAATTTATAATAAGTGGAGAATTGGACTTTAAAAATCGACTAATAGTTATATACCTGGAACAACAGGCCAAAATGAACGAGCCCATATTTTTACTTTAAATAAATGAGCCACTGAGCTTAACAATTTCAAATTGACAATTTAGGAGGGCATCCCGCGGTGCCGTTTAGACATGAAAATATACACAATACATAAATAAATCCAACAAGAGGGCAGATCTTAGATGGCTCAAGGAATTGGCTAATTATCATAGACTGTATACTAGCAAGGGGGTCTTAGAAAACAGTAAATTATATTTTCTAAAATAAAAGTAGGCTACAGTATTTTTTGGTTTCAGGGTAAATTGATTTTTTCACTTTTAGGTAAACTAATGTTTTGGATCTGTTGTGCAGATCAGATTAAAAGATGCCTCTGTCGAAGGATCCATAATAAAGCTTGTTAACAGAAAATTAATTTGATCCTGGTCTGTTAATGATTTTTTTTTTTAATAGCCTCATTGGATAGTGTTGGTGGAACGGCAAGAGTGAGTCTATGAATCCCACCTCATCCTTACAGAACACATAATGGTAAAACATGCTTTAAGATAGGCCTCTGTCAAAACACATGCAGCATCTGACTTTTGAATCTTGGCTACTATGGTTATTGATCAGATCGGATCAGAATTAATATGAAGGTGTGTCCAGAACTGGCTCACGGTGACTTCACTGAGAACAACAACAACATGGCTGGACTCATATGCAACCTTGCTCAAAGAAATTTTGAGGGGCTTATGCAAAGAACGACTGAAAACAATAAAGGCACCAAAAGTCGGGCAGTGCACTGGACTGTCATCAAAGAACAAAAGACTGTCCACAGAAACTTTTAGCCAAGCAGAGACAGGGACTTTGTCAAAGAACTGTCAAAACATGGTCATCAGACACAAATGGCCAGAATATACGGTCCGGATTTGAGGGATCCTGACGAGAATCAGAACCCAGTGAACGTCTCACTAGGGGCTGGAACAAGAGTTGAACACGTTCTCCAAACAGACAAGAGAACAAATTGTCCTGAAGTCATCCATACCAGCAAAGGCCACATCCCATATCGATCTGTGAGGTTCTGTCATTGATCTTAGTATCCGGGATCAAAACTACAGTTGCTATGATGCATTTTTAAAAAGAAACACATAGGTACATTTAGGGCCTGCCAGCGCGGGCTTCATGATTCTTAGTTATACTGTGCTCAGGTGGATCTGACGACTTGCTTTTTCTGGTTCCTGTAACTCTGTGGTGAAGCTTAAGGAAAGCAAGGGAAATGATCCTAGCTCCTGACCCTAAAACGAGTTAACTTTTATATTTTTGTTTTGTAGGTTAAAATTTGTGTCTCCACAAACATTCATACAAGGTTTTAATAGAACTGAAGAGAGGGCAGCAGTTATCCTTGGCGGAGTGCATGTTGGGAATCTGATGTGTCACAAGGGGTACATTTTGGTAAATGATTATAATTTTAAAGAAAATGAGATGATATCGTAGATTACAGTTAGCTATATGGTTGTGAAAACCAAATTACTGTAGTGGTGGCAATAGGCTGAGGTTTAGGAAACATTTTTTCTGGGATCCTGACACTAGTGTTCAGGTTAAAGGATGGTAAAATTAGACACAATTTCCAATTTAACAACCAAATAACTTTGGCATGCAAACAACAGAATTGAAACAAGGTAGAGTTTTGTTTCATAAGGGGGAAAAGGTGGACAGATGTTCCTAAAAATAGAGAGGCTGAAATTGGTCCCTAAAAATAATTAGATAGTAAATGTTTCCTAAAAACAACTAGGTTGAAAAACGTTCCTAGAAATAACTAATTAACTAATAGATGGTAAATACATTTTAGTATGCAAAGCATAATAAGGATAACTGATAAATTGGCATTATAAACAAAATCCACTTGCGTCGATATTGAGGCGGCATCGGTCTTGAACGTTTTATTTTCTTTAATCATGTCATGGAGGAAGGAGTATTGGTGCAAGAATATTCCTAAATAGGAAGACAACTTAGGAAAGGGTTAGTTCATTAGTTATACAGAGGTTTTAGATTTGGAATGAACAAAATCGTCACTCATATAGCATGAGGCGTCTTAAAAGTTTATATGAGCAATTAACAACAATGTTAAAGGTTTAAATGAGCAATTAACAACACTGTTTTTTTTTCCTCTGTGAACTATGTGTGAAGCAGATCTTTAGGATGGGGGACGCCCCTTGGAAATGTTTCCTGGCCTGCAGGCTCAAACCACTCAAACCTGAAGTGGACCTGATCAGAGGGTGTTTAGGAATATGGTGGTTCTGTAGATTTATACGCAATTGACTTGACTAGACGACATGTGACTTATTGACTCAGGAAGAAGGTGTATAGAACCACAGGTGTACAATGTTTTGTGAATTATGCTCTGCCGCCGCATGCTATGTTATTTTTATGTGTGTAATTTCTGCTATAAGCTGAGTGACTCATAATTAACCCTAATGAAGATTAAGTCTCTCCCAAACCCAACTAACATGCATGATTCATTCTTTGTACTACTGATTTATAATTTATTGGGTGTTGTTTGCTATGGACATGATTCTGCTTATTATAGGTGGTTCCTGGAAATGCTCCAGCTGAGGTGGTAAGGATGGAACTCTATTTTTGTTTTATTGCACATTTCCGGGTACAAATTTTAATATAACATTGGAGAAATTGGCTTACGTTTTAGAATTTGACTTGTCAGCACCATTGTGAGTGGGTTTATGGATAGACAGTAGAGAGTAATTTAACTCACATGGATTTACCCACGTTCGGGCCTTCTCTCAGATGAGTGAATTGGGTTAAACCAAGAAGGCCCTGTTGTAGTCTAACAAGTCGAAAGTTTGTGGTTTAGGTTTTCTCAACAGATTCCAAAGGAGGCAAGACCAGACAGCCCTGGTCAGTACGGACCCGTGTGGGGTCGCTGAACGTACATCACAGGCAGTGCGTGTCAATGCCAGGGGATCCACACGGTTCAGTGTGCACCTGCCCGGGAACCAGGCAGGAACTAGGAGGCCAGGCTGAACATCAAGACCTTGTAAATTGAACTTTTACACCCTGGTAGACCAAAGTAGCCGAGTATAGTTGCGTGCGGGCCCAGAAGGACTCTGTTTTATGGGGCCACTTGGTGCTGGAACATCCACACATAGTACAGACACCTAGAGAGATAAAAACATTACATATTAGAGTCTCACATAACACGAAGAAAACTTGGGGACATAGGAGGACCTCCCCGAGCAACGCCAGGGGTCTGCCCTGAGTAGCTGTAACCAGGGCAATTCCCCTGAGTACGTGTGGCACATTCAAAAAATGTATTAATGTTTCTTTAATGATGATATAAATCTTGTGTTCTTTCTCTATTTTTGTGTGTTCAAGGGAGACAACTGCCTTGCTGCTGGAGGAGGAACTTGGGAAACTTAAGGTTCAGAATTCTGCAATATCCTAAAGCGCTTACTATTGTTAGTATCGTTCATTGTTTGCATATATTTCCTTTATATTCTACAATTTGCATATTAATCGACTGATTTAAAATGTGGTGGCCAGACAAGAGGGTCACTATGGCAGTCGGAATAGGTGGGATAAGTATGTTAGCTTTGATTGTCCGCGCACCTAGGACAGAATATCCTCAAACAACAGTATATCACAAACCAGACTACCACTTCCACGTTCGATTTATGCGCAGAGAAGGGAGAGGTTTGTAGTATGTTTGATGACCTTTGCTGTACATTTATTCCGAACAACATTGCTCCAGATGGAAAAGTCACAAGGGCCCTAGAAGGCCTTACAACCCTCTTAGATGAAATGAAAAGCCATTCGGGTCTGGACGACCCACTGGACGATTGGCTGATAAAGATCTTCGGCCCTTGGAAACAGGTGTTCGTATCCATAATGGTATCATTGGCTATTTTCTTAGGCATACTTATAACTTGCGGGTGCTGCTGTGTGCCTTGTCTAAGGTCTCTAACGGTTTGACTCATCACGTCCACCCTGGAGAAGAGGGATCCCGAAGTGATGCGCCAACTGCTTTTGTTAAAAAACTATAACTTGGAGGATTTTGAAAAAACTGATTGAATATTGTGTATATATGCGTTTAGTTGCGTTATTAGGTGTGTGATTTTATTTCTTTTGGGATGGACCTCAGGAATTGAGGTCCAAACGGGGTTTGTTGTGAAATAAAATATTTTTGTCTTCATGTTTTTATTCCTCTTGAAGGGGTTTTCAAATGATGCAGTTTGTGTCTGTCCTGCAGGCTTAGGGCATGGTAAGAGACCTGGTGCCTCTCTGTCTGTCAGTTTTACGACCTTGTAGAATATATGGCTGGGGAGAAGTCCACTGGAAGCCACTCTCTCTTGTTCTGCATGTATGCTCAGAAAGTATCAGAACAGTTCTAATCTATGTGTGTAGTGTAGGATTTTTAATGTAATTTAATGTCCAGTTACACTAATTGGTCATTTAGTGGTCTACTAGTGTGTGTGTGTTTTATAAAGTACTCAGCAATAATGTATATTTAGTTTTAGTCATCAATGGGTCATGTCCTTCCCCCTCACCACGCATGTTTTGTGTCACAGCTTTTTCTGTCCGGGCGGGTTGTTGAAGCAGCAGTTTCAACACGAACAGAAAAAGAAAAAACGTCAGTGAAACGTTGTAAAATCCTATCATTTGATTTGTGACCAAAATGTTTTGCACTACTTTTCTTTGACACAATTTTTGCCACTTTAGTGACCTGCTACAGGTTGAGTGTTTCATGACCCAGGTTGGGTAAACATTTTAGATTTCCACAAGTGAAAAATAACTTGTGGCTATTTAGGATTTATTCAACATTAACAAAACCTTAATAAAGAATGAATAGTCTTCACTTTAGAAGGGTTCACAAATACACTTAAGTAACTACTAGCAACTGCCTTAATTAATGATGCATTGCAGGATTAATAGATAGTGAATTCAAACATTATTTAACAATTAGTACGCATTTAATACATGTGGTGAAAGCACATTAATTTGAGCATTCACAAATATAGATAGCATAGTTAATTCATGAGTTATTAAGCATGAATAAACATTGAGTACGTAGGTTTTGGAACTCACTATTCTTTATGTATAAAGCGTTAATAAGTGTGTTAATTAATAGTGTATTAAGTGTGAATCATCCTTAATTAATTATCTAAAAAAGCTAAGTCTGGCCCTCTGGACATTCAAAAAAACAAAACAAAACAAAGCAAAAAAAAAAAACTGTAGAAACGTTTCGTCTTTCGTCCGAAAGACTTCCTCAGTCTGAGGTGCTGGGTTCAGCTCAGTCTTATAAATAGCACCCTCTCACAGTGTTACACAACCAGTTGGCTGATGACAGCCGAAACCAGCTGCTCACATGATCAAGGAGGACCATCAGCCTAACAAAGGATCGTTAGCACCCTGATGGTTGTTTGCTATTCACAGAGGGCTGAGTGATACCAGCAATCACAGCATTGTAGGAGGGGGACAGTTGAACCCGGAGGCCTCCACCCCTGTTTAATGATGGGCGGTTTCTTTTCACAAAGATGGCCTCCTTTACTCCTCTCTCAAACCATCGTTCCTCTCTATCAAGGATGTGAACATCTTCATCCCTGAAAGAGTGACCGCTGGCCTGGAGATGAGTGTAGACTGCAGAGTCCTGACCTGATGATGTTGATCTTCTGTGCTGGGCCATCCTTTTGGCCAGTGGCTGTTTAGTTTCCCCGATATAAGACTGATCACAGCCCTCCTGACACTGAACAGCATACACAATGTTACTCTGTTTTTGCCGGGGGACTGGATCTTTGGGATGAACCAGTTTTTGCCGTAATGTATTTTGGGGTTTAAAAGCCACTGGGACGTTGTGTTTAGAAAATAAACGTCTCAATGTCTCTGAAACCCCTGCAACATATGGAATGGCCACTGGTCTGGGTCTGGGTTCCTTCTTTTCACCTGATGGTTGGCTGGAGTCCTGTTTGGGTTTCTTCTCTGCTTTCAGGAAGGCCCAGTTAGGATATCCACATTTCTCTAGAGCCTGTTTTGTGTGTGATTTCTCCTTCTGTCTGGCTGCTGAGTTAGTGGGGACGCTGTCTGCTCTGTGGTACAGAGTCCTGATGACTCCTAACTTGTGCTCCAGAGGGTGATGGGAGTCAAACTGTAAATACTGGTCTGTGTGGGTGGGTTTGCGGTACACCTCAGTTTGCAAATTTCCTCTATCAGAAACTGAGACCTCACAGTCCAAGAAAGCCAACCTGCCATTTTTTACATCTTCTCGTGTGAACTTGATATATTTATCCACAGAGTTGATGTGATCAGTGAAATGTTGGACTTCCTGAGATTTAATTTTAACCCAGGTGTCGTCAACATACCTGAACCAATGACTTGGTGGTCTCCCTGGAAAGGATGTCAAGGCTCTCTTTTCTACCTCCTCCATGTACAGGTTGGCAACAATAGGAGAAACTGGAGACCCCATAGCACACCCATGTTTCTGCCTATAATATTGCTCCCCATATGTGAAGTAGGTTGACTGCAGGCACAGTTTCAAGAGTTGACACAGTTGCTCTGTGGAAAGCGTGGTTCTGCTGTTCAGAGTGGTGTCTGATTTTAACCTTAAACAGACCACCTCTACTGCCTCATCAACAGGAATGCACGTAAAGAGTGATGTGACATCAAAAGAGACCATAGTTTCATCAGTCTCCATGATGACATCCCTCACCTTATCCACAAAGTTGTTAGGCTGATGGTCCTCCTTGATCATGTGAGCAGCTGGTTTCGGCTGTCATCAGCCAACTGGTTGTGTAACACTGTGAGAGGGTGCTATTTATAAGACTGAGCTGAACCCAGCACCTCAGACTGAGGAAGTCTTTCGGACGAAAGACGAAACGTTTCTACAGTTTTTTTTTGCTTTGTTTTGTTTTGTTTTTTTGAATGTCCAGAGGACCAGACTTAGCTTTTTTAGATTTTTCTACCTGGATTATTGAGCATGCATCAGGGTATTTTGAACCACTTTGGCCAGGATTGCCTCAAACTTGTTAGAGAGTTTGAGAAAACAGCTAGGAAGAGGGCGGACTACAGGAACCACTTGCGATTCAACCTTAGATGCAGACAAAGTGGCATTATCCCCAAGAGCCTGGAACTGAAATCTTCGGTCAGCGGGCACCGGGCAAGCGGGATCCTTCAGAAGGCACAGACGCAGCTGCTGAATGAACGGGTAAGACAGACCAATTTTACCATTGAGGCCTTGAAGGCCAAAGAAGAGCAAATTTATCAAAAACTAACAACGTGCCTAGATCAGACCACACTTCAGCAAGTGATGGACTGTACAGATCAGGCACGCTTAGCACAGCATGTCAAGTCCAAGACTCGACAACAAAACAAATTTAACTTACTGATAACTCGTCAACACCATAACAATTCCAACAACACATTCAGTGTAAGACAACACTCCGATACACAGTTACATGCCAGGGAGACAGAAAAGTGGGTGAAGAATTTATCTGACAGACAGCTCACCCAGCCGGAGACAGATATTCTTGCCAGGGGGCTAAACTTTGCAGTGGCACCAAGTAGAATTCCACTGGTGGAGATGATCACAGCCACTGAGTCAGCCATCCGTAACAACAAAATTAAAGAGTTTGAAGCAGAACAACTCAGAGTCAAAGTTTCAGCCTGTCTCAGTAATGCTAAACCACCACCTTCCAACATCAGTAGAGAAGAGAGGGATGCACTCACCACGCTTAGCAAGGACAAAAACATCATAATTCTCCCAGCAGACAAAGGAAGGTGCACAGTGATTTTGAACCAGAAAGACTATCATGAGAAAGTTATGTCACTCCTTAGTGACTTAACCACTTATGAACCGCTGAAAAGAGATCCAGGAAGTGGTTACAAGAAGAAGTTGATAGATTGCCTGAAAATTTTGAAGCAGGACAAGGCTATTGACAATATTCTGTACCACAGACTGTACCCAGGGGAGGCCACGCCAAGTCTGTATGGTTTACCCAAAATCCACAAACAAGGTGTACCTTTAAGACCAATTGTTAGCATGATTAACTCGGTCACTTACAATGTTTCCAAATATCTGGCATCTGTACTCATCCCTTTAGTTGGCAGCTCAGAACACCACATACAGAACACCATGGACTTTGTGGATAAGGTGAGGGATGTCATCATGGAGACTGATGAAACAATGGTCTCTTTTGATGTCACATCACTCTTTACGTGCATTCCTGTTGATGAAGCAGTAGAGGTGGTCTGTTTAAGGTTAAAATATTTGCAAACTGAGGTGTACCGCAAACCCACCCACACAGACCAGTATTTACAGTTTGACTCCCATCACCCTCTGGAGCACAAGTTAGGAGTCATCAGGACTCTGTACCACAGAGCAGACAGCGTCCCCACTAACTCAGCAGCCAGACAGAAGGAGAAATCACACACAAAACAGGCTCTAGAGAAATGTGGATATCCTAACTGGGCCTTCCTGAAAACAGAGAAGAAACCCAAACAGACTCAACTCTGGACATGATTAAATGGATTCAGCACAACCAGATACTACTGGAGCCCTGCAGGTGAGTTTTTTTTTTCCTACATTTTAATAATGAATCTAACACAAATGATAACAGATTAATCCTACTATATAGACATGTTCAAGGGCTATAATCAAAAATGTAATATCAGTTGCATGATTATTATTAATAGTATTCAGTAATTTAACTGTGGGTGTTGTATGTCTGCACTGTAGGTACATCACACAGCTCCTAGGTGGGGAAAAGTACGTGTCTTGCTCTGTTGTGCTGTGCTGCGCTCTGCCATCTTCTGCGTACAATGGAGGTGTCAGATGAGGTAGGTTACAATAAATGTGACTGTAAATATGTTACACAAGTGGACTTTAGGTTCAATTGAAATGCAGAAAAAAAGTTTAGCGCTGTCATCTGAAAATGTTAACAAGTTAGTCTGCCTAAGTGACTGGTTGAAGATACAAGATAAAAGAGCTTTTATTAACATTGCACCAGGTACAACGTGATTATGTATACACAGTCATCCAGAAGAGGGGTAGAGAATGTAAAGCTGCTGCTTATTCAAAACACATGACATGTTCTTCAGCGCGGCCTCTCTCATCCGTCTCGGGATGAAGGTCAAAGGTGTGAAAAAAAGGTAAGTAAACATGGGGGTTACAGCATTGGTATTAAAAAAAATGTATCACATTTTGTCTGCAAGACACCGCATGACACAGTAAAAACCATACCATAAGCACATAAGGACAGTTACATGTTGCATGTTGAGACTGAGGCAGGGAGGATCTGTCCATGATACATTCCGGATGCCTCCGATAACGCTCATAGAAAAGTTCTCCGGGGGGGTAGCAGACAAGACAAACAGCAGCTATTTTTTCCACAGTAAGCACATCTCAGGAGAAATTAGATATCCAGCCTTTCCCAAGGCTGTTTCCAAGGGAGTCAGATAAGAATTAACAAATATTTTCACATCAGGCACACATTGTAATTTCTGTGGCCTTCAGTCTGTAAGGGCGATTCTGTTCCAATCCAATTCGGGACTTTTTCCACTGATCCAAGCTCTGACCTCAGATGTTGACCACAGCTGACCAGAGTCCCAATCCGAGGGTGATCTGTTCACCCTCTGGATAAGCTCACAAACAGCTGATTTCTCGAGGTCACGGCGCAGACCAGACGTCGGGTGCTCCAGGCAGTTAAGTCCTGCTGAAGTCTCCCTCATTTTGCGATAGACCAGTGCTCCACAAACGCCAAAAAAGCAAAGCGCTGCCATCATAATCCAATATAATCCAAGATTCTTCACCTCCACAGAGCACTCCCAGGAATCCACGGAATCCATGGCGGAATCCATGGCGTATCCTCCGTCACTCTGTGAGGGTGGGAAGGCTCCCCTTGTGCCGTTCCTTCTGTAGAGATCTTGTTTGTAGAATCGAATGCCCAAACCTCCAATCCATCTTAATTTGCGTTCGAGGTGCTTAGCTGAGGAGCTGCCAGCAGCAGGGGGGGAAGGACAGGAGGGGAAGG
>JBBPBX010012188.1:0-13877 GCA_038048925.1 Garcialebias charrua | reverse complement strand
TGTTTACATTTATTAATACTGTTTACTTTTATTACTACTGCTTACATTTAATTACTACTGTTTACATTTACACTACTCTAATATCTACACCACTGCTGATACATATACAGTGTGCTCTGAACGGTCTTATTTAGGGATGCCCAATGTGCCTTACTGCATATGCCACTTTTTGCCTCTATAACAACATCAACTACTACCTCATACATATACTGTGTACATTAACTCATACGCTGCTTTGCCACTTTGCAAATGTCAATGCTAGAAACCTTTAGTTTATTTTAGTTATACTTTTTATACTCTTTTTTTATACTAGTATGCAAAAACTCAGGACAGTATTATGTTCATTAAATGTTTAATGTTTTAGTTTTAGTTTTAGAGTTGGTGTAAATTTTCATACTCTTATACCACTATGCAAAAACTCAGGACAGTGTTAGTTTTACTATTTTATGCTTATGTCTATTATTATATGTTTCAGTGTTTCAATGTTTAGATGTTTACTGTTGCACCGAGGGACTGAGAGAAACGCAATTTCGGTCCTGTGTATGTCCTGTACAGTACATATTGCAGATCTGACAATAAAGTTGACTTTGACTTTGACAGAGTCTGTAATGTAAGTATGCAAGGAATGTGTGTGCATATGTATGTATTTCATCTTAGGTCCATCTTTGTTCTCTTCAGAGCTAAGCATCCCCATCCTCTGTGCCCACTACAATCACTTCTGATCTACCTGGCAAGTTAACTACATAACATCCTTTTTATAACTCCTAAACTAACTCTTAATTTACAACGTAAGCAGAAAACAGAAGACTTTTTGGAGGAACAAATACTGTTTAAACATGTCTGAAGAAAAATTAAGTTTTAATGGCTGATTTATTTTATTACTACAAGCAAAAAAAGCAAAATATGAAAGTATTTTTATACTTTTTCATAAAAAAGTGAACAACATAATTATAAGTATGATGTGACATCTAACATAACTACATATTTTGTTATTTTCTTCTTAGGTCCATCTCCATCCTCTGCAGAGCTAAGTGTAGCATCCTCTATGACCACAGTCTTATCTGTGTCTGCAACTACTGCTGAACTACCTGGTAAGCAAAACCTCTTTCATATAATTGTTTAACCATCTTGAGATATTATTCTGATATTATTTCTAAAATCAGACACTTAGACAACCAAATTATTTACATTTTTTAAAATAAATTTAAGTTGGTGTACTGGCAGATTCCTTTTTATTATAAGCAAAAACACACTGGTATAAGAATAGTTGAACTTTTTATTAAAAAAAGTAAGCAACATAATTGTAAATGTGATATGACATCTAACATAAAATTTTTTTTGTTTTCATCTTAGGTCCATCTCCGTCCTCTGCAGAGCTAAGTCTAGCAACCCCATCTTCTGTGCCCACTGTCTCATCTGTGTCTGCAACTGCAGATGATCTACCTGGTAAGTTAACAGCAAAACATCTTCTATAATTCCTCTTTGTGCTCCAGATCATTTTCAGATTAACAGTTATGTACATCGCAAACATTTTCTGCCCTTTTATGTTATTATTAATCATCATCTTTCTTTTGTCTCTTTCTCAGAAGCTTCCACATCAAAGTCCGAGCCACACCAAGGATCATCAGCTCTGCCAATGGACCCAGCTGAGTGGCCATCTTTCCTCTCAGATGTAAACAGGACTGAGCAGGTGATGAGAGGACCACTGCCTATTAAGGATACCTTTTCCTTCCCCAAAAGGCATGATGGGCAATGTTTTTATTTTTATTTATAGAAAGTTTGATTTTACCAGTTTATTCATAGGCAGTTTTATCAATACATTCTGCCATGTCTGGCCTTCTAAGGACATTCATGAACTTGATATGGTCCAAAATTAAAATAAGTTTGACACCCTTGCAATAAATTACATATATACATTAAAAAGGACTGTTAGAGTTGCAATACGTTTTATTAGGTGGGAGAATGATAAAACCATGTGACCGTTGATTGCAGTAATTCACATTATTAGTAGAAACATAGGGCCCCCGTCCAAATTTCGCTTAGGGCCCCAAATAGGCTTGGGCCGGCCCTGCTTATCCCAGTCAATGTTGAAATCTCCTGCCAAAAAAATCTATTTGAATTTGAAATTTCCTAGGAATTCTGTCAGGGAGGACAGTGCCTCAGGTGTTGCGGAGGGGGGACAATAACAACCCACTACGGATAAAATCTGGCCGATGTTTACAGCTAAGGCCTCAAACTGGTTTGGGATTGTTTTTGCAGACACAATACTGGAAGCCAAATAATATCTGATGTAAATAGCGACTCCACCCCCCCCCCCCTTTTTTATTCTGTTTCACAATTTGTTTAGTTTCCCAACTTTTTTGGAATCCGGTTTGTAGTAGGCAGATCAGTCCTCCTCAGAGCGGCAGCAGGTGTGCTGAGTTGGTTGATTGGCTGTGGAGGGAAAGTGAACAGAAAGACAGAAAACCCAGGAATCCCACACTGATGTTCAATAATCTACATTTAATGATTTTATTATTTGGTTTTGGTATAGTAACTGTGTTTATTTCTATAAGATTTTTACGGTTTATATTTTAGAGCTGAATTTTAGTTTATTGAATATAAACTGTGGGCGAGCTGGCACTGTTACAATGGGGGTTTCACTGGTGGTTTGGGTGGGTAACAAAAGAGAAGCAACATAGAGATATATCAAACTACAAATCCACTTCCTGGTCTAGTCCTTGGGTTGTCAATAATTTGGAGCAATAACAAAATCAACCAAATTTCTATAAAGAAGAGTGGCTTCATTCATAGTGGGATGAAAGTCATCTCGCCACAGCAGACCAGGTTTTCCCCAGAATTTAATCAAATTTTCTATTTAGTCCACATTGTTTCCAGGCCCCCCTCCCTGGGCTGCCACCTTACCACGGTGGAGGGGTTTGAGTGTCCCAATGATCCTAGGAGCTATGCTGTCAGGGGCTTCATGCCCCTAGTAGGGTCACCCAAGGCAGACAGGTCCTAGGTGAGGGACCAGACAAAGCGCAGCCCAAAGACCCCTTATGATGAGTTCAATTAATGGAAACAATGTTCCCTCGCCCGGACGCGGGTCACCGGGGCCCCACTCTGGAGCCAGGCCCGGAGGAGGGGCACGTTGGCGAGCGCCTGGTGGCCGGGCTTTTACCCATGGAGCTCGGCCGGGCACAGCCCGAAGAGGAGACGTGGGTCCCCCTTCCCATGGGCTCACCACCTGTGAGAGGGGCCAAAGGGGTCGGGTGCATTGTGGAATGGGTGGTGGCCGAGGGCGGGGACCCTGGCGGTCTGATCCTCGGCTACAGAAGCTGGCCATTGGGACATGGAATGTCACCTCTCTGGTGGGGAAGGAGCCTGAGCTAGTGTGTGAGGTTGAGAGGTTCCGGCTAGAAATAGTCGGACTCACCTCAACGCATGGCTCTGGCTCTGGAACCAGTTTCCTTGAGAGGGGTTGGACACTCTTCCACTCTGGAGTTGCCCCTGGTGAGAGGCGCCGAGCAGGAGTGGGCATACTTGTTGCCCCCCATCTTGGTGCCTGTACGTTGGGGTTCACCCCGGTGAACGAGAGGGTAGCCTCCCTTCGCCTACGTGTGGGGGGACGGGCTCTGACTGTTGTTTGTGCCTATGCGCCAAACGGCAGCGCAGATTACCCACCCTTTTTGGAGTCCTTGGAGGGGGTATTGGAGGGTGCGCCTCCTGGGGACTCCCTTGTTCTGCTGGGGGACTTCAACGCTCACGTGGGCAATGACAGTGAGACCTGGAGGGGTGTGGTTGGGAGGAACGGCCCCCCTGATCTGAACCCGAGTGGTGTTCTGTTGTTGGACTTCTGTGCTCGTCATGGATTGTCCATAACGAACACCATGTTCAGGCATAAGGGTGTCCATATGTGCTCTTGGCACCAGGACACCCTAGGTCGCAGTTCGATGATCGACTTTGTTGTCGTCTCATCTGATCTGCGGCCGCATGTCCTGGACACTCGGGTGAAGAGAGGGGCGGAGCTGTCAACTGACCACTACCTGGTGGTGAGTTGGCTCCGATGGTGGGGGAGGATGCCGGTCAGACCTGGCAGACCCAAACGTATTGTGAGGGTCTGCTGGGAACGTCTGGCAGAGTCTCCCGTAAGACGGAGCTTTAACTCCCACCTCCGGGAGAGCTTTGAACACGTTCCGAGGGAGGCGGGGGACATTGAGCCCGAGTGGGCCATGTTTCGCGCCTCTATTGTCGAGGCAGCTTATCGGAGTTGTGGCCGCAAGGTTGTTGGTGCCTGTCGTGGTGGCAACCCTCGAACCCGGTGGTGGACACCAGCGGTGAGGGATGCTGTCAAGCTGAAGAAGGAGTCCTATTGGGCCTTTTTGGCCTGTGGGACCCCGGAAGCAGCAGATAGGTACCGGCAGTCCAAGCGGCATGCGGCTCGGGTGGTTGCTGAGGCAAAAACTCGGGCGTGGGAGGAGTTCGGAGAGGCCATGGAGAATGACTTCCGTACGGCTTCGAGGCGATTCTGGTCCACCATCCGGCGTCTCAGGGGGGGAAAGCGGTACGCGACCAACACCATTTATGGTGGGGATGGCGTGCTGTTGACCTCAACTCGGGATGTTGTGAGTCGGTGGGCGGAATACTTCGAAGACCTCCTCAATCCTACTGGCACGTCTTCCACTGAGGAAGCGGAGCCTGGGGACTTTGGGTCGGGCTCTCCAATCTCTGGTGCTGAGGTCGCCGAGGTGGTTAAAAAGCTCTGCGGTGGCAGGGCTCCGGGGGTGGATGAGATTCGTCCTGAGTTCCTTAGGGCTCTGGATGTTGTGGGGTTGTGTTGGCTTACGCGACTCTGCAATATCGCGTGGACATCGGGGGCAGTTCCCTTGGATTGGCAGACTGGGGTGGTGGTTCCCCTATTCAAAAAGGGGGACCGTAGGGTGTGTTCCAACTATAGGGGGATCACACTCTTAAGCCTCCCTGGTAAGGTCTATTCAGGGGTTCTGGAGAGGAGGGTCCGTCGGATAGTCGAACCTCGGATTCAGGAGGAGCAGTGTGGTTTTCGTCCTGGTCGTGGAACACTAGACCAGCTCTACACCCTCAGCAGGGTCCTGGAGGGTGCGTGGGAGTTTGCCCAACCAGTTTACATGTGCTTTGTGGACTTGGAAAAGGCATTCGACCGCGTCCCTCGGGGGGTTCTGTGGGGGGTACTCCGGGAGTATGGGGTACCAGGCCCTTTGATATGGGCTGTTAGGTCCCTGTACGACCGGTGTCAGAGCTTGGTCCGTATCGCTGGCAGTAAGTCGGGCTCGTTTCCGGTGAGAGTTGGACTCCGCCAAGGTTGCCCTTTGTCACCGATTCTGTTCATAACTTTTATGGACAGAATTTCTAGGCGCAGCCAAGGTGTTGAGAGGATCCGTTTTGGTGGCCTTAGAATCTCTTCTCTGTTTTTTGCAGATGATGTGGTCCTATTGGCTTCATCAGTTCGTGATCTACAGCTTTCGCTGGAGCGGTTTGCAGCTGAATGTGATGCGGCCGGGATGAGGATCAGTTCCTCCAAATCCGAGGCCATGGTCTTGAGCCGGAAAAGGGTAGCATGCCTTCTCCAGGTCGGGGAGGAGGTCCTGCCCCAAGTGGAGGAGTTTAAGTATCTCGGGGTCTTGTTCACGAATGAGGGAAAACTGGAGCGTGAGATCGATAGGCGGATAGGTGCAGCGTCCGCAGTGAAGCGGGCGCTGTACCGGTCTGTCGTGGTGAAGAGAGAGCTGAGTCAAAAGGCAAAGCTCTCAATTTACCGATCGATCTACGTTCCTACCCTCATCTATGGTCATGAGCTCTGGGTTATGACCGAAAGAACGAGATCTCGGATACAAGCGGCTGAAATGAGTTTTCTCCGCAGGGTGTCTGGACTCTCCCTTAGAGATAGGGTGAGAAGCTCAGTCATCCGGGAGGGACTCGGAGTAGAGCCGCTGCTTCTCCACATCGAGAGGAGCCAGTTGAGGTGGCTCGGGCATCTGGTTAGGATGCCTCCTGGACGCCTCCCTGGTGAGGTGTTCCGGGCATGTCCCACCGGGAGGAGACCCAGAGGAAGACCCAGGACACGCTGGAGGGACTATGTTTCTCGGCTGGCCTGGGAACGCCTTGGGATTCCCCCAGAGGAGCTGCTCCAAGTGGCTGGGGAGAGGGAAGTCTGGGCCTCCCTACTTAGGCTGCTATCCCCGCGACCCGACCCCGGATAAGCAGAAGAAAATGGATGGATGGATGGATGTTTCCAGGCCACTATCTGGACACCCAGTGGTTATAAAATGAGATGCAACTAAACATCTCATTACTGGTCAGATTGGGGAGGGGACCAGAGAAATCTACAGTTTGACACGGTTCTTGTGAATTACACACCAAAACAACATTAATTTTAGTGACATATTTGCATAAGCACGTGACATTACCACCAATATGAATAACATCCTTAGCCGTATCCTTAGCCAACAGTTTAGGAAATATTCAATGTCGCCCACTTATCCCCTTAACTATGGTTGCTGGAGTCCCTAAAGCAACATTTCTTACTATGGAGCTGCCAATAAACAGGATCTGCTTCTCAGCGGGCATCTCACTGAGCGAGGAAAACCGATTTGAAACGTGAACAGGTTGGTGGTGAACCTGAGGTTTGGTTTTAGCACCATGCTTGCTCCAGACATCACCCAGCCAGACCAAGGTTCCAGACTGCTAAGAACCTAGTTAGCTAATGGTATTTCAATAGCGTGGAGCCGATCTTCCAGTTCAGACATGATCTAATCCAGGGGTCTCAAACTCACTTACAAAAGGGGAGCAAAATTAAAATATTTCTCAATCTAAAGGCCAATTTTAGAAACTACATTAACTCAAATCAGACACCCAACATCTTTTCTTGGTCAAAGGTTCCTCAACAAGAATTTGATTGGTCTCATTTGATGTTCTCTGTTGTGCTTTCAACATCATAATAAAAGATAACTAAAAAATTCAAGCAATAGAAGTATTTTACGTTTCACATATCATCTTGATGGCCAGATAAGATAAGACGTCAACGAGGGCCACATTTGGCCCCCAGGCATTGAGTTTGACACATATGATCTACTTTGTACTCCAAAGCTACCATAATACTACATTTGTTACATGTACCAATATCAAAAAGAAAGCAGTAGAATAACTCAACATATGACACACAAGGCAAATGATAAAACCAGAAGCCATGCTAAGCCAACACTAGCAAGGGCTATCAGATCTCAAATACACTGATAGAAACCTTAAGTCTAGAAAAAAAACGTAGTGAAGTTTGTTTTTGGTTTGATGGTCGAAAAATGTGCATCCAATGCAAGCAGTCACTCAGTGATAGGATGATCTGAACTTTGAGTACATTGAAATCTACTGGCTTGCTTAGCACTAGCACAATGCAGCATCTCATGACTGTATCCCATGTATCTCAAAAGCACACAAAAAAGCATAAAACCACAAGGGAACACTACTCTGTTCAAGGAACAGAAAAACACAATTTCCAAAAAGGCTAACTGACCTGAAGTGGTTAAGTTATCTTGGATCTAATTTTATAATTTGTTCTGATCAGAGCAGAATTTTCAGGGGTCCTCTCCCCAGCGCAGCTGAAAGTGAAGTTTCAATCACCACCTAAAATACTGTAATAGTTTTGTAAGGATGTTGCCCTCTTCTGGGCCTTCTTTGTCTGTTCTCCTTTTTTTATCTCTTGTTAATCATCCCCGATCTGTCTCATCTTTGTCTCATGCCCAGGTGTTTGTAATCTGTCTCATCTGTGTGTATATAAGTCCTGGTCTGTGTCTTAGTCCTTGTCGGTGTATCGTTGTGTATCCTCCTATGTCCTTCGCGTCTCTGTTCATGTGTGTTTTTGCTGCCTCGTCAGCCGTTTATATCATTAAAGTATTTATTTTTATATTAATTCTTGGCCTCCTTGAGTCTGTCTGCATATGGGTTTAATCCTGTTCAGCTCAGCCAGAATCCTGACAGTATGCACCGACCAAAACCAAAACCCAGCAGACAGATTTCCTCACTTACCTGTTACCTCTCACTCCTACCCCCATTTGTCAGGAGATCAGATGAAGGGGGGCCAGCCCGAGAATCAGTCAACACAACCATCTCATATCACTCCAGCAGAGGTCACCCCGGGAAGTTATTCAGGGGTAATGGGTACCTCCGACATCTACCACATAAATTGCAATTTACAAAAACTATTTTCTTCAGTTAACAATAACCTGGAGGGTTCAAATCTATTTCTCACACTAGCTGCAAAACTGTTATTGTCTATACCTGGTCTCATATTCATCCTTTCATACCACCCTATCTTAATGAAGATCCGATCCATCAGAGAACAAGCCTCAGAACCAGTTCGGGTCTATTCCTCAAACTCGACCACAGCCCCAGTCTCTCCAGCACCTGCAATCTCTCCAGCACTTGCATTCTCTCCAGCACCTGCAGGCTCTCCAGCGCTAACAGGTTCTCCAATACCTGCAGGCTCTCTAGCACCTGCAGGGTCCTGTTCCAAGGGGGTCTTGGAGGATGCCCCTCACATGTCCTTCTCCGAGGGGGTCCTGGATGTTGCCCCTCACATCTCCTGTGCCGAGGGAAACCCTGAGCCTAAGGAGGAGTCCCGGCCTGGTCCTAAAACACACCGTCGCAGCCGTGGCAGAGGTCGACGGCAGAGAGGACCTACTGACTCAGCCCCAGTCAAAGAAGCTGACTTAACGGCTGCAGTCCAGCCTCCATCTCCAGCTGATACAGCCCAGACTCCACCTGCTGCTACAGATTTGGACCGTGGCTCATCTGCTGTCTTGGCTCCTGGTCCTGGCTCTTTGGCTCCTGGTCCTGGCTCTTTGGCTCCCGACTCTTTGGCTCCTGGCTCTTCAGCTCTTGGCTCTTCAACTTCTGGTCCTGGCTCTTTGGCTCCTGGTTCTGGCTCTTTGGCTCCTGGCTCTTCAGCTCCTGGCTCTTCGGCTCCTGGCTCTTCAGCTCTTCTGCTCTTGGTCATGGCTCTTTGACTCCTGGCTCTTCAGCTCCTGGCTCTTTGGCTCCTGGTCCTGGCTCTTCGGCTCCTGGTTCTTCGGCTCCTGTTCCTGGTCCGTCAGCTCTTGGCTCTTTGGCTCCTGGTTCGTCCGCCAAAGATTCCGCCTCTACCGCCAAAGATTCTACCTCTCCCGCCAAATATTCCTCCAAAGATTCCGTCTCTATCGCCACCGCCACGACGTCCACAGTGGGTTCCTGGTTCGCCAACGCTACAACGTCCACAGTAGGTCCCTGTTCCGCCGATGCCACAATGTCCACAGAGGGTTCCCGATTCGCTGATGCCACAACTTCCACAGAGGGTTCCCGGTTCACTGACGTCTCCCCGTTGCCTGCTACAGAGGCTCCACCATCCTCCTCGCCATCCGCTACAGAGGTCCCTCAGCTCTTTTCGTCGCCAGCTGCAGAGACTCTTCTGTGCTTCTTGTCGCCAGCTACAGAGGCTCTTCTGTGCTTCTCGTTGCCTGCTAAAGATGCTTTTCCATGATCCTCGTCGCCTACTACAGAGGCTCTTCCACGCTCCACGTCGCCTGCTGTAGAGGCTCCTCAGCTTCCCATGTTGCCTGCTGCAGAGGCTCCCCAGCGCTTTCCATCGCCTACTGCAGAGGCTCCCCAGTGCTTCTTGTCGCCTGCTGTAGAGGCTCCTCAGCCCTTCATGCCAGCAACCCCCCAGTGGTCCCTATAACCACTGTCTCTACATCTCCGAGCTCCACATCTCCGAGTTCCTCATCTCCAACTTCCAGGAGTTCCTCGTCTCTGAATTCCATGTCATCTGCTATGGAGGCTCCTCGGCTTATCTCGTCGTCGGCTGCAGAGGCCCTTCGGCTCTCCACGTCGTCAGTTAAAGAGGTTCCTCAGCTCTCCACATTTCTGTTGAAGAGGCTCCTCGGCTCTCCATGTTGTCTGCTGCGGAGGCTCCTTGGCTCCCTACGTCGTCTGCTACAGAGGCTCCTCGGCTCCCCACATCGCCTGATGCAGCTCTTCAGGTCCCCATGTGGCCAGCTACGGCTCTCTAGGTTGCTTGCTACGGCCCCGAGGTCCTTGAACTGGTCCTTGGCACTGGACAGCCTCCGAGCCGCTCTCCCAACCTGGTCTGGCATACTTGAACTTGTTCCTCATGTTGGACAGTCTCCTAGCCTCCCCTTGAACTCGCTCCTCGTGTTGGACGGCCTCCCGGCCGCTTCCCTGAACTGGCTCCTCGTGCTGGACGGCTGCCCAGCTGACCCCCTGAACTGGCTCCTCATGCTGGACGGCCTCCCGGCTGCTCCCTTGATCTAGCTCCTAGTGTTGCACTGCCTCCCGGCCGTCCCCCCTTGAACTTTTGATATTTTCTTGTGTTTAGTCTTTGTGTTTAGTTCCCACTGTTTTTCTTAGGTTTAGTCTTTGTGTTTAATTTCCACAGTTTTTCTTAGGTTTAGTCTTTGTATTTAATTCAAACAGTTTTTCGTAGGTTTAGTCTTTGTTTTTAGTTCCTACAGTTTAGTCTTTGTGTTTAGTTGTGTTTATTCCCAGGCCTCGTCCTACCGGTTATTGGTTTCTTGCCCTTGTGTTTTCCTTGTGTCCTTTTGTCTTCCTTGTGCCCTCCATCCTTGCAGTTCCTCCTTCCGCCCGCCCTAGGTTTTTGGGGGAAGTTTCTGGGGATGCCAGGGGGCGTCTTTTGAAGGGGGAGGGTACTGTAAGGATTGTGCCCTCTGCTGGGCCTTCCTTGTCTGTTCTCCTTTTTGTCTCTTGTTAATCATCCCCGATCCTGTCTCATGCCCAGGTGTTTGTAATCTGTCCTGTCTTGTCTGTGTGTATATAAGCCCTGGTCTGTGTCTTAGTCTTCATCGATGCATCGTTGGGTATCCTCCTATGTATTTTGCGTCTCTGTTCATGTAAGTGTTTTTGCTGCCTTGTCAGCCATTAATTTATATTATTTAAGTATTTATTTTTACATTACTTCTTGGCCTCCTCGAGTCTGTCGGCATATGGGTTTAATCCTGTTCAGCTCAGCCAGAATCTTGACAGTTTTCCCACAATCTATGCTTTTCAGAGAGAGAGAGTCAGAGAGTCAGAGTCAGAGAGTCTTTATTGTCATTTGCACCGCATGTGGTACATGTGATGAAAACGAGATTATGTACACGGGGTCCCAGTTACATCCAACAACAAATGCAAGAGAAAAACAGTAATAACATCTAGAATTAACTAAGAAAAACATCAACTAGTAATACACTAAGCCCTAATGTAGTGGAAAAACATCATTATAAACAGCAGCACGAACATGAGTCTGTATGAGCAGATGGTCACAGATGAACACAGCAACAAGAAAACAGATCAGCATCAGCATGATGTGATATTTTGCAGTGTTTATTTTTATTTTTATTTATTCATGAGTCTAACAGCCTCAGGGTAGAAGCTGTTCCTCAGTCTAGTGGTTCTACATTTGATGCTCCTCAACCTCCGTCCTGAGGGGAGTGGGGCAAAGAGTGAGTGTGCTGGGTGAGTGAGGTCTTTCATGATGCAGGTGGCTCTTTTCCTGCATCTGGAGGTGTAAATGTCTGTGATGGTGGGGAGACTGACTCCAACAGACTTCTGTGCAGCCTTCACCACTCTCTGTAGAGCTTTCCTCTCTGCAACTGTGCAGCCTCCATGCCACACGTTGATGCTGGAGCACAGGATGCTCTCCACTGCACACCTGTAGAAGGAGGTGAGAACTGGGCTGCTCAGACCAGCTCGTCTCAGCCGTCTGAGGAAGTAGAGTCTCTGATGACCTTTCTTGATCAGGCTGGTGGTGTTGTTGGTCCAGCTGAGGTTATCATTCAAGTGTACACCCAAGTATTTGTAGCTGGAGACCACTTCCACTGCAGATCCACCTATGTTCAGTGGGGCGTGGGTGTGTTTGTTCCTTCTGAAGTCCACAATCATCTCCTTTGTCTTCTTCACATTCATGTGAAGGTTATTCTCTTTGCACCAGCTCTCCAGGTGTTCCACCTCCTGTCTGTAGCTGGACTCATCATTGTTTGTGATGCATCCCACCACCGCTGTATCATCTGCAAACTTAACAATATGACAGCCTGGATGTGTGGCTGTACAATCATATGTGAGCAGAGTGAACAGAAGAGGGCTCAGCACACATCCTTGAGGAGAGCCAGTGCTGAGGGTTATGGTGGAGGAGGAGAAGTTGTGGATCTTCACGGACTGTGGTCTGTTTGTTAAGAAGTCTAAGACCCAGTTACAAACGGAGGGGCTTAGTCCAAGTGTGGATAGTTTGTCTATCAGAGTTTGGGGGATCATGGTGTTGAAGGCAGATGTGAAGTCCACAAAGAGCATACGGACGTATGAGTCCTTCTGATCCAGGTGGGTGAGAGCAGTGTGGACCACAGAGGAGATGGCGTCCTCTGTTGATCGGTTCTCGCGGTATGCATACTGATGAGGGTCCTCGTTGATGTTGACGGTTGTCTTGATGTGGGACATGACCAGTTTCTCAAAACATTTTGCGACTATCGGGGTGAGGGCCACCGGCCTATAGTCATTCAGACCAGTCACTGTGGAGCTCTTTGGAACTGGGATGATGGTGGCGGTCTTCAGGCAGGTGGGAACTGACTCCAGTGCAAGTGAGGTGGTGAAGATGTCAGCCAGCACCTCACAGAGCTGATCCGCACATTCCTTCAGAACTTTCCCCGGGATGTTGTCCGGTCCAGTTGCTTTATGAGGGTTGATCCTTCTGAGACTGCCTCTCACTTCTGCTGCGGTCACGCTGAGATGCTCTTCATCTGGTGGTGAGATGATCCTGGTGCTGGCTGGTCTGTTTGGGTCTTCAAAACGTGCATAAAACTTATTGAGGGCATCAGGCAGAGATGGGTCTTTGGGGCATTGTTTGCTCTTACCCTTGTAATCTGTTATGCATTTGATGCCCTTCCACATGCTCCGTGGGTCTTGTGAGGTGAACTGACCCTCGATTCTCTGTGCATATGTGGCCTTGGCCTTCTTAATGCCAGCAACCAGCTCTTTCCTGCTCTTTCTCAGCTCCTCTGTGTCTCCAGACTTGAAGGCAGTGTTCCTGGCTGCCAGCAGGGTGCGAACCTCTTTATTTAACCAGGGTTTTGTGTTGGGGTAAGATTTAACATATTTTTTATGGATACGTTTTCATAGCATGTGCTGATATAACCCAACACTGATGAAGCATATAAGTCTAGGTTCACTGAGTTTCCATCAGCTGCTACCTCTCTGAAAACAGACCAGTTTGTATTTTCAAAACTGTCTCTCAGCATGGAGGTGCTATCTTGGAGCCAAACTTTTATCTCTCTTTCTTCCGGCTTAGAGCGTCTGAGTGGGGGAAGCTGTGCTAGGACCAAGAACAAAGAGGAGTGGTCAGAAGCCCCGAGCGATGGGCGTGGCTTTGTTGTGTACGCCCCTTTCACATTTGTGTAGATGTGGTCAAGCGTTTTATTTCCTCTTGTTGCTGTGGAAACGTGCTGATTGAAGGTTGGGAGGGAGACCTTTAAATTCACGTGATTGAAGTCACCTAAAACAATGCAGAGCGCCTCTGGATATTTACACTACAGCGAGCTGAGTAAGTAATGAATTTCTTCCAGGGCAACATTAGCATTAGCATCAGGGGCTATGTAAATAAATGGTAATGGTAAATGGAGCTTATTTATATAGCACTTTCCAGCCCCCTGTGAGGAGCCCCAAAGCGCTTTACAATACCAGCCATCCACCCATTCATTCAGACATTCATACACCGGTAGTGGTAGCCTGCCTTGCAAGGCGCCATCCAGACCTACCGGGAGCAACTCTGGGTTAAGTGTCTTGCCCAGGGACACAACGACACATGGTGGGCGGATGCGGGATTCGAA
>JBBPBX010012187.1:13915-39469 GCA_038048925.1 Garcialebias charrua | reverse complement strand
TATATATATATATATATATATATATATATAAGGAGCCAAGATGGTGTAGTGGTTAGGGCGTTTGACTTGGGACCCGAAGGACGCGGGTTCGCGTCCCGGCCACTACACACCTTGGGGTGTCTATGAGTGCACACCTAATTCTCCAGCTCCCCGAGCGCCCTCTGGCTGCTCACTGCACCACCTGGGGTGGTTGGGTTAAATGCAGAGACGAATTTCGTCTGTGTATGGGAAACATACGCAGATGACCGACAAAAAATTATTATTATATACAGTATATAATATTATATATATGTAAGTATCAATAAGTTACTCAGTCATGCTTTCATCCCAACACCATCAAATTCTCATAGATCATAAAAACAACGGCATCACAAATGTGTTGTCCTTGTATGAATGTGTTCAGTCATAAAGCACCAGTACCACTGTCTTTCTGTCTTTTGTCTCTCGGGTCAGCTGTTAAATCCTCTACACATGCTAGATTTGTTTTATCACACAAAGCCTGAGTCTAAATGACCGTACTAATAATATATATACAGTATATATATATATATTTTTTTTTTTTTAAATCAGCCAGCTCTGGCTTAACATCAACCCTGAGGGTATATAGCCTGGCCACATAATTCCAGATGTCACCTGTTTTCTGACTTTCCCTGGTTTAGTGAAAGTTAATAATTAGAGAGAGCAGAAGGTGTGGCCTTTTTACAGTGCTGAAATTATTTTTGTTATACGTCAGCGGCTGTGCAGATATCTTCGAGTTTGACCAAAGTCTTCCTGTTTGGTGGTGTTGATTGTTTATCAACCAGCAGGGTTCCTGTCAGAAACACTGATCCATTTGGGTGGTCCGGGCTTCTCCTTGGTGGTCTAACTTCATCACTCACATCTAACAAATGGAATTACTTAATGTTTATTTGATCCAAATGGTACTGGTGTTTCAGTGGATTGTGTTTTAAATCAACATTAACAGAAACAAAGTAGGTTCTTGTCATTCATGATAAAGGTAAAATTGAATGAACAACATACGAGATTCTTTAAATTATTTTTGTTTCAAACATGTAATCAGAGCTCTGCTTCGGTCCACATACACCACTAATTGCTGCCTTACAAACCTTGATAATGTTTTACTGACTTTTTAATATCAGAGTTATGACAGACCATTCAGTCTTTTCTGGAGTTTCACACATTACTTCCAAGCTCCCAGTCACTCTGGCTGCTGCGTGAACCGAGATGCACACATTCAACCAGCAGTTTGTGACAGATTGTCCCACAGATGGACAAAGTGTTGGAGAAAAACATTCTCGCTTACGTTGTTTACTCAGAGAAAAAACACACTCGACGGCAGAAGATTTTTCAGATTTTCAGGACAGGTTACGTACCTAAATATACATACCGGTACATGTACAAATGTGACCAATTATTATTATTATTATTATTATTATGTACACACATAAAGACCAGTCAGCATCTGTCTCAAGCTGCACCCCTCCACTTGCTTTTATATCCTTATCAGTTGAGCTGACTTCACTGAGCTCAGTGTCCTGGAAGCCAGCTGCTTTTCTGTCTGAGGGTCCCACAGTCTGTGGTTGACTTTAAGAGCGGCTTGAAGACCTTTCTTTTCAACCGAGCATACTCTGCCTCCTCATGATTCTACTTTTGATCTTAGTTGATATTGTTATTGATTTTACTTGTTTTATTATTTGTTTTATTGACATTTAATTCTGTTGCACCTTGTAGCACTTTGAGATTTTCATTAATGAAAAGTGCGTTATAAATTGAATTCATTATTATTATTATTATTAAGCCCTCAAATCCATGAATAGACACAACTCTTCTTCACACAAAAAATGCCGGATTACGCCATAAAATGCGGCATAAATCCACTCAAAACGCCATTTTTTGACGCCTACCTTCTGAACGCCGAAAATTACAGTGTTTATTTTGGGCATTGAACGCCGCTATTTACGCGTGAAGCTGTTGTGAACGCCGTAATTTCGCCACAATTGACGCTGTAAAAGACAGCGTTTTCTTAAATTTTGCAAGTCCCTCTCCATACTTTCTTATAAATTACAGATCACACTAATTGATGGCAGATCAGCTGTGCTGAAAAGAGATTTGGGTTGGGTGTTTTGGAGCAGATTTCATGTATTCTGCAGCATTCACCATCAGCCTTTCCTTCTGTACCAATCTCATTTATCCAAGAAAACGCCGTTTTTTACGGTGTAAATTGCCGCAAAATTATGGCGTTTATAACAGTGTGACGCGTAAAAAGCGGCATTCAATGCCCAAAATAAATGCCGTAATTTTCTGTGTTTAGAAGGTAGGCATAAAAAAGCGGCGGTTTGAGTGGATTTATGCCATATTTTACGTCATAATCCAGCATTTTTTGCGCGAGGAAGCGTTATAAAAATGTCTATTCGTGGATTTGAGGGCTTGCCATAGCTGCATGCTGCAGCCTCATCCAGCTCTCTCCGCTAACCCAAACATATGGGTCATGGGCAGAGATAAGATTCATTTATCAGCCATAGTACTAAAAACATCAATAACCTTTGACCAAAAATTCTCTGACACAACAACCTCGTTGTTTACCTGCTGCTGATTCATGATGACACATGGTTACTTAGTTATGTGACCAGGTAACATGTCACAGTGAATCTGTAAAATCTGATGTTCCAGCTTGTCCTTCTGACTAATATTTTAGTTTTTTTTAAATTTGGTGCTTCATTATGCATTAAAAAAAACATTTATAATGTCATATCCCACTGACAGTTTCACCAAATACATCAGTTTCTTCAATAATCAGCCGTGTATTTTACGTTCATGCAAGAAATTGCTTGTACATCCTGGTGTTCTTATTTCTTTTCCCTTCGTTGGTACATTGCTCCCAGTTTTTCATGCAGTGTAAGATTAGAGCAGTGTCCTCCTTTGGGAATGGCCCAGTTTTCCTGTTTCCACTTTTTGCACTTTCCTTTGGGACTATATTTTTCCAGGGAACTACTTTCCCAACCTGCAAAGGTCAGAGACAACAGTTGCCCTTTGAAATATTCTTCTCCACTGAGCCTCAGTTATGTTGATTTTAAATGATTGATGTGTTGTGTACATGTATTTCAGAGGAATATAAATATTACCGTGGTTATATTGCCCTGTTTCTAAAACACCATCTAGTCCTCTGTTTGCACTTTCAATACTTTGATTATTTATACATGAAACAAAGATTTATCTGGGCCATTTTCTCTCTGCGAAGGGCACCATGATTATAAATTTGTAGTTTGCTTTTTAAAGGCGTGCTTGAACATCAAACAGGATTATGTGCATACACAGACTTCTGTCAGCGCTCCTAATTTAACACTGCAGCTCTTGAACTTTCCATGTGAGCAGCAGTTGGACTTGTGACAAATTGCCAATAAGTTTTAAACAAGAGGTTTTAAAGGCTCTGGTGTCCTCCCAAGATCCTTGCTCAGAACTGAACCCTGGCTCATCACCACCGGGCACTCAGCCTGATCAGTCGTGGCTCTAAATATTTTGCCCTTCATGGTCTGATCTCACCAGTGGAGATCTACTTTCAGTCACTGTTTAACAAAAAATACCGAGTTGATCAGCCTGGGCCTGCTTCTTCTTTACAGCGATGTTAGTGGAAGTGAGGTACTGATTTCAAGGCTGTCTCTGTTTGGAGCAACTTGTAAAGTTGTGTTGCTGTCCAGCGGAGGTGTGAAGGACGTGGCCTAAATAAAATGACAGTTGAAGTGGGAGGGGTACGTTCTCTCATTTGTTGCCCCACTTGCTTCCTCCCCAGAGCGTAACTGGCTCAGTGGAATAATAGGAGGGCAGGGGATAAATGTACATGTCTGCTGCACCTAGGAAATAAGTGAGTGGGGGTTGCCAGAAAACTGTGCTTACTGATTGGCTTTCAGCTGTCTGCCTGTGAAGAGGGGTGACACGCTGAGGGTATAAAGCACATGCATTGTTTCTGAAACAGAGGGAATAGGTTCTACTGGTTTAAGAGAGTCCATAACATTGTAATTCTCTTAGTTTACAACTGAAGCCTCTGACTGAAGACAAAAGAACAGCAAGTATTGGTTTGGTGTGAACATGCCTGGGGTGAACCTGGACTTCCTCCCAGCCTCCCAGCCCATTGAAGCTTTGGGCACTCCAGACAGTACTTGTGCAGAATCTGGCCTGGAAGAGGTGGTCGGTGATCTGCTTGCCCAAAATGATACTGAAGATGAAGAGGAGTTCACCAAGAAAAAGTTTGATTTAGCGTTGCAATGCGCTGTGAGGGAGATCCACAGCGATCTGCAGGCCTTTGGAAAGCGAGTGGATGCTTGTCTGGAGGAGGCAGTAGCTCAAGTGGCTCCTCTGGCGGAGGCTATCAGCAAGCTGCAGGAGGAGAACCTGAAACTTAGGAATGAGCAAGAAAGAATGGTGAGGCAGGTGGAGGCCCTGCTTCAGGTGATGGGACTACCTGATCCCAAACTACTCGAATTCTGCAGCAAAGACAGTTGTTCAATTCTGGATGATACTGAAACTTTATCCAATGAATCCTCAACTATCGCACATGAAGAGACTACACCTGAAGCTTCACATGATGGTTCAGCCTGCAGTTTTGAAGATGCTGCATCACACACACCCCAGGAACCAGCAACCAGTTTGATACTGCATGATCAAACAAACATAGCCAAGGACGATATACCAAGCCTGCAGGCTGCATCCTCTGAGATGAGCTCACCTCAGGAGTCAGAGCCTTCACCGATCTCTCACTCACCCAACTTTGCAACCCGTCGCTCCCTATCAGCTCCGTCTCTGAGGACAAGCAGCTCTTCAGATTGCAGCACGGTACCCCTTGGTGTTAATCCTTCTCACCATGACCCGTTCTAAATCAGAGAAACCACTTGAACAGTGGAAATGTGTTTTGTTCCAGTGTCCCTGTGGATCAGCTGGCCGTGACTTTTACACGCCGTACCCTGTTGTGCTGTCTTTGTTCTGTGTACTTGTTGACTAGTCATTGTTGTTGTCCCTGATCAATTAGCCACAAAAAAAAAAGAAACAACCAAATATGAACAGTTTAGTTTTGTTCAGAGCTGGAATTGTTTGTCAAGTTGTTGAATCTTGCGGTTCTTATCTACAAGCTTGTTTTATCAACGTTTGCTTGAAATTCCACAACAAAGCATTTTTAGCATTATTGAGCATTTGCATCCTTTTGTTTTCATCTTCATCTTTTTATTCTGCATAGACAGCAGGCTCATCCTGTCAGCTGCTTTGATCGAAGTGATTGATTGCTCTCAGATGTGATCAAATGGTCTGACTTGACCTGATCATGCTTGTTCAGTATACCTGTAAGTTTTTTTTTTCCATATCGGGTATGCAGAATTGTATCCAAAGCAACTGCATTGCAGCTCTAATTAAAAAAGGTAAGAGGATTGCTAACCTGCTGCCACAGAAAACGTAAAATAGTGCTTTTTCATCCCACGTTGACTTTTGAGGGAACTTTGAAGCTCGGGGGCTTGATTACTTGGTTTATCTGGGAGTTTCTAATCCCTCATTGGTTGATTCAGAGCCCTTGTTTGGCTTTGTTGTGTCCCAAAACATTCTTCATCGGTCAAGGGTGTCTCAGCGCAGCCGATCCCACAGGGGTCAAAACTCTGTGTCCTGAAAAACCTCAAGACCAGAGACACCTTTGATTGCACGGTTCTACAGCTGTGCTGGGTAGCTGTCTTGCTCCCTGGTGAGATCTGGTCTGGGGCCCCCGGTGGAGGATGACGCAGCTGAGTAGAGGTGGGGCCAGCGGGTTGAGCTATATCTGAACATGAACTTAGTTACCGGTACAACAAAAGCTTTTGAAGCCAAAGGTACAGCCAGTTCTCTCACATCATTCAGTGTCACGTGAACATTTAAGATTCAATACAATGTGCATTATTGTCTGTTTGGGGAAAATAGTTTTGTATGTGAATCTTCATCAGTGCATATACATTGCTTTGTTTTTCTTCTTCTAGTACTATACTTCACCTTTCTCTGCTCCCTTGTCTGGTGTACATACCAGGAAGCGTGACAATTACAGTAAACTAAAGCATTGTTCCCGTCCAACAGTGATAGTGTCATAAACTGCTGGTTGGCAGGAGTGTGATCATATCAAGACACTCAGTCACACTCTGCACTAAACAAACAGTACCATGGCAGATGTTCTCTCACTCCCATGTGCTTTCTGTCACTCTCTACGGCAAATTTGCATAATACAGTTGGGATGGGATGAGAGGGCCTTGTAGCTGCAGTGGGTTTAATCAAAATGATGTGGAAAATGTCAGCCACCAATAAATGTTTTATAAATCTCAACCTTTAAATACACTGCTTAGAACTAGAACACTATTTTTTTTTTTCTTCTAAAATGAGTGAAGACACATCTTCTGAATGCATTACCTGCATGTTTATGTGCTTCTATTTTGTTTGTTTATGTACTGTATGCAGATAGAGACAGACGTTGTTGCCTCCGAGCCGGTGCATTCAGCTGGACAGTCTGTGCAGGCGGCACATCAAGTGTCAGCCATCCCAAACGGCTCCAGCACTCAGACCAAACCCGCTGAGTGCTCTGGAAAACTGACAGCCGAAAAGCTCGCATCGATTGAAGACGAAGAGCTTCTTGATAAAATGGTACTTTACGTCTCTGTTTGAACTTTGATTTAAATTTAAAAGCAGCTTGAGTTAGGATGCAGGGTGTGTGTTTAGGAGAACTTGCTGCTTTGTCTGATAGGTAAACTGTTTTAGAACTCCTTGCTGAGTTACCTTTTATTTTTTCTTCTTTTTTTTTTTTTGCAGCTTGATGAATCAAAAGATTTTGAGGAACGGAGGTTGATTCGTGCAGCCATGAGAGACCTGCGCAAGAGAAAGAGAGGTAACGGCGTGCTACCTTTTGTTTCATGCTTTATTTAAAAAAATAATAAAAATCACAGGTTTTCAGTTTCTTTGCAATAAAAAAAACTTTTTTCAGCTTGATTCTTTTATTTATTTTTACACATTTAAAACCTTAATTTTACCCCTTCTGCCATCAGAGGCCATGATGGGATGTACTCAAGAGGAAATGGGTAGGGCAGGTGGTCTGCATAGTGTGTTTATAATTGTTTTTGTCCCGAGTTTGTTAAAGTTTCATTGATAGACTACTACAGTTTAATTGTCTGCTTGTTGTGGATGATTTAGTCAATTTGCATGAGTCCAGTGTGTTAAGGTTCCACTATTGTTTGTTGTTTTGTTTTAAAAGGCACTAAATGGATTGAGATTGTGGTTTTGACACGGTTTGGTTCTGAAACTGTTTTGTTCAGTGACACAAAGCATATAGACTGCTCTTAGTGGTGTAAAATTAGGCTAAATATCACAGTAAAATCACTGAAAATGTCTCAGAATAACACTCAACAGAATCCTTAAATACCAATTTAGGTAAAAGCTGACAGCACCAGTGCAGGTATCTGTATTTGCTAAATTTGGCACCGTCTTCTGCAGTGCTTTTGCTCTCTTTGATCTGTGATATTTGCGCAGGACGTTATTTGACAGCTTTTGCATGGCTGCTAAATCTCCCGTTGTTTGTGTGCTGTGAGAAATTTACCAGCACTGTGGAAAGACTCGTGAAATGTGTTGCTCTCTGATCTGGAAGCCCCGCTTGAATCCATCTTTGGAGGAGTCTGATGAGGTGCTGTCAGCTTGTTTAGGAACTCTTGGCCTCCGCCTCCTCCCTACACTTTCCAATAACATCATCTGTCGTGTCGTGTCTTCCACCTCAGACCAGAGAGAAAAGGAGCGCGAGACTCGGCTGCAGGAGCTGCGGCAGCAGAGAGAAAAGCAAACGCAGAAAGGTCATGCAGGACCCGGAGCTGGAGAGGTGGTGATCAGGAAGGTGGAGAAGTCAGCAGATGGTTCGACTCTGAGCCAAGTCACCAAGACAAACCGCTTTGCACAGTCTGGTAGTTTCTTCCTTATCCTTCATTACACTTCCCTTGAATGTATATGAAGTACTCAATCAACCACAATTAAAGTTTTTTTTATATAAATAAATATAAAACAAAGGCATTTCATGAATAAAAAAGGCAAAAAGTAACATCTTTTAACAGTAAAGGATGACTGAATGCGGTCCTGCTGCAAATAGTTAATTTTGCATGTGCTTGTGTATGTTTTAGATGATGGGAGCAAGTCAACCCGCAGCACTGTTGTAGAGACCAGTTTTGTGCAGAAAACAGACAGTGAGTCTTTACTCTGCCCGCTGGAATTCCTTTACTGCACATGCAGGAGCAATAAAGTATAACTGGGTTGTCGTTCTGTGTTTTTAGGAGGAACAGTCCAGTCAAAATCATACAGCTACACCTCGTCCTCTAACACAAGCAAAAAAGTGGGCAGGTGGGTCATGGAGCTCCTGGAGGATAATAACTCAAAGCTTCTTGTATTTTAATTCTCACAAACGAACTTGATGCACCTGTCCTTGACTCAGTGTGTTCGATCGAGAGGATGACACGTCATCCCGAAGCAGCGGGTTGTCCGCTGTGGAGCGACGGCAGGCTGAGAGGCGCACGGAGCTGATGAGGGCTCAGACACTGCCCAAGACCTCCGCCATGCAGGCTCGCAAAGCCATGGTCGATCGTCTGGAGAAGGAGGGAGGCGGGTGAGGATAAACAAAGAAGAACTGTGTGACCAAAAAAAGACGAGGGGCAGGTGAAAGCATGTAAATGTTAAAACAAAACGGACTTTTCTCTTAGCGCTGGAAATCAGGCTGTGGCCAAAGTAAACAAGGTGCAGCGCTCAACCAGCTTCGGTGTACCGAATGCAAACTCCATCAAGCAGATGCTGCTCGACTGGTGTCGTGCTAAGACGCGCTCATATGAGGTGAGTCGCAGTGTTCCTTTACTCTTCTTTTAACACGACCCACTGAAGCTGCAGCTGAAACAGGCCTGGGTAAAGCTTTCCTGCTTTGGTAATGTTCTTTTTCTTTTGTCCCTGTTTGTCTTAGCACGTGAACATTCAGAACTTCTCGTCCAGCTGGAGCAATGGTATGGCGTTTTGTGCCCTTGTGCACAGTTTCTTTCCTGAAGCGTTTGACTACGACTCCCTGAGCCCCAGCAATCGCAGACAAAACTTTGAGGTGGCCTTCAGCGCTGCCGAGTGAGTACACCACCAGAAACATGTGCTGTAACTGAGGGAACATCTTCATCGGCTGCTGTTAGAGCTGGATTAGGTCACGATGGTGTGAAGAACGTGATGAGAAACAGAAAAATGGAGTCACTGTCATGTTTGTTCTTCTCTTTGAGAACTCACACACACACACAAAATACAACTCTAATAAAATTTGACACACAGGCCCTGCTTGAAACACTCCCACTGTTTCTTTATCCTACTCCTGTTCTCTCTGCCAACATCTACTAAAGTCTCCCCAACAGGTTCCTCGTTGTTAACGTTCCCAGAGTCCCTCAGGTAGATAAAACACTCCGTAAGTTAGTAACTTTTTAAATGTCCTCTCTCTATTCTCTGACATACACAACACTTCCAGCGCCCTCTGTCTGCTCTCAGCCGGAACAGTGAGAGCAACAAAACCTTTTGAGCAACATTTTAGGCCCCATCATCTTTCTCCTTTCATATCCTCTTCTCATTTTTCCCTCGCATCACAGCATTATTTATTTTTGATGTGTGCTTTCACGCGCTTCGATTAGGACAGCTTCCAAACCGATGGAGATACTGTAGTCGAGACCTGTCACCAAACTGTCCACTTGTTGTTTTGCATCATCACTGTCTTCACTGTAGAGTCTCCAAACCCACCCGAACACGCATCATCCTGTGCACACGTGTGTTCTTTGAGTCACCCCAGGATTTTATTGTTATGTCTTTTAATTGTGGAATTGTTGTTGTTTTACCTCCATGTGTATTTGAAATTGTAGTTTTGTGATTTAAAGTTAGTCGTCTGTGAAAACAACAAACAAAAAGGTTGAATCAGCATCACTCGATGTTCATTTGACGTTTTGTTTTGTCCTGTGTGTGTACGCCACGGATTGTGTTTGTGATGTTCATGAAGCATGTCAGCTCATGGATATTATTGTGAACACTGAATGTAATCTTTCTTTTTTTGCTCTTTTTGTGTCTGTCCTCTCTCACTGGATGCTTTTTTGTTGTTGGCTGCTCACGACTGTGTATGCTTTTCTTTCCCTCCTTCTTGCCTTTTTCCTTCTTCACACTTTTACCCTATTCCCTCCACTGTTCTGTCCTCTGTCTTTCTTGTCATCTCTTCACTCTTTCTCTGCTTGTGGATCTTCCTTTTGTTCCTCTCTCCATTCTGCCCTCCCCTTCCATCATGGGCACAGGAAACTAGTGGACTGTCCTCAGCTGCTGGATGTGGACGACATGGTGAAGCTGCGTGAGCCGGACTGGAAGTGTGTGTACACGTACCTGCAGGAGTTCTACAGGGGTCTGGTGACGAAGGGCCTGGTTAAGACCAAAAACTCCTAGAGTTGCGCCCCACCTAATACGAAATCCATGGTGAGACAGGGGAACAAGGTTTCTGGGGGAACCTCACTTTGGATATGACAGAATTACGGAGAATGAAGACGTCATCTCCAACATGTAGCTTAGATAACGCCTTCAGTGGCTGCGTTTAGACCTTTGCTCTTTCATGTTAATCTGAAGCTTCAGACGTCCAGGGAACCAAACATGGTTTATATATAGCTATACTGTATACTGTATGTGTGTGTGTGCATCTCTGCACATCCTGACTTTGACCAGGCAAAGAGCCAGCACCATCTGCAGCTCAGCACTTTAAAAGGAGCTGCTGGATCAGAGCGTTTCAAACAGTAGAGAGAGTTAAGAAACAAAGCAGAGGGGGAATCTGATGCAGTCCTCTGATCAAGTGTGAGATTACAGCTGTTTATGCTCTTAGCTTGTAAAGCCTTTTAAAGGTGCTTAAGTACAGAATGACCATTCTCTGTAGTTCTATAAATGACTAAACATTTTTCATGCTGCTGACTTTTTTTTCACAATAGAGTTTGCCCTTCATGATGAGTCAGAAGGTTTGCTGTGTGGAGATGATTCCACCATGTGGTTGTTAACTGCATAGCCGCAAGCTTATTTAAAAGGTTTTATACATTCATAATTAAATAGATATACAACGACTGCAGAAGAGCCAAGATGAGGATTAATAAGCATCAGCTTTTTATTCCTAAACTACAATACTGTGAATGTTTTAAACTTAATTTATATTTTGCTACAGAGAAGCCAGTGTTTATTGTAATGATTTCCAATGGTCTTAATCAATAATTCTTCAGTTTTTCTGAAGGTCTTTCAAAGTATATTTTAGACTTTTGCGGCTTTTTTCCCTATGTTCCGTCCTGTCCTTATTCCTTTATGTAACAACATATTGTGCATTCTGTGCTTCAAAATAAGGAAAGGGGACAAAAGAATCAAATCTCCAGATCAAACTTTAACGATGAAGCACTTTTCACGGTGGGTGCCACCAAGTGCTTTACACCAGATCAAAGCAAAACCGGACATGACGGTGAAGCAAGAAACAAAAAAACGGAATAAAACATCAGTAAAAAACAGTAAGTTGAAAAAAACGATTAAACCGTGTTAACTGTGACATATTAGAGAAACTGAGGAAACACAGTTTAGTTAAAGTTTTCTGTTACCTGTTGACAACACTGGTTCACTCCTTGAGTTTAGGATTTTTTAATGCTTTTTTTTAAATGCAAGACCGAATTGGCTTGACAAACGTATACCACTGAAAATAGTGAGGAACTGGACTGAAACAAGTGAAAAAGAAGCCAAAGTCGAGTGAAAGATGCTAAACGCTCTTCAGAAAACCAGAAAAACTCTTGATCAAGACCACTTTAAAAGGTTACAAGACAGTCTGGCTCCTTGGAATGAAAACAAAAGGAAACGCAGGCCGGACAGAAGATTTCTACACAATATTTGACTTTATTATTTTTAGTTACCACTAAAATCCTACTTGAAGGTTTGATTATGAATAATCACAATGGGTATATGATATTTGGAAATCCAAAGTATCTTCTTTCCTCATCGTGTGTCACAACCGTTCATTCACCCTGTCCTGTTTGCCTTCTCCCCTAGGACCCACGTCAACTGTATGCCTCTGCTGGAAGTGGAGGACATGATGATCATGGGTAATAAACCAGACTCCAAATGTGTTTTCACCTACGTTCAGTCTCTGGTTAACCACCTGCGCCGATATGAGATGTCCATGGGCCGCCCCTGTGACCTCTGACCTGCGGACAGTGTTTGTTCCGACTGGATGTGGCTTCGCCATCGTCGTCCTCCTCTCGTCAGCTAAAGCCTCCTGAGAGGCTGGCTCAAAGAGATGATCAGACTTGGGGACTGTTTGTGTGTCATTGTGCTGAATATATATGTTGGTAGCATTTTTATTTGTTTGGATTTAACTTTTTCTGACACAAAGTCTACCTCTTCAGCAATAAGAGGATGCCTACAGCTTAAAACCTAGATGTTTTTTATATTTTGTTTTAGCTTCATACTGACCCAAACATGCAGTAGTTGTCATTTACCCTAAGAAAAAAAGAGAACTTTGTTTATATTTCCCATTTGTGAAAGTATTTATAGATATTTTTTCTTTCTTTTTTGGAGTCTTTCAAAAGTGTTGGTAATTCTACTGAAAGAAGAAAGATTTACTCAAAAACACGATTTGCATTTTAGTCTGGTACTTTTTTTAAAACCCATTTGAAATGAACGCTGGTTCTTTGAGATATTCTAAGTTGTAGTTTTTCATGTTTAATCAAAAAGAGGCAGGAGCACAGGGATATTACTGTTCCTTCACTATTTAAGAGTTTACACTGTCACTGTAGTCAGGCGCTTAATAATCTAACCTTACTGAGCTACTGAAAACATGTTGCTGTCATTAAAAAAATAAAATGAAACTGTTCATTTAACCCAGGAGGGAGTCAGCGTCTGACCTGCAGTCTTTATTTGATGTTAGCTCGTTCTGTACTGTAAATGATTTGGGATGCATGTTTAAACTATACGGTAATGCATCTGCAAATTAACAATTAATTCAGTCACTGCCCCTCACTTCCACAGGCTAGAGGGCCTTTTATTTATAGATGAGTAGATTATTGTAAGAATATTTTGATGTAGGCTTTTTATTTTATTTTAAAACAGTTCAAGTACGTTAAACAGCTTTTAGTTTGGATGTGATTAATCATAACAAAAACAGTTCATTTATCATTTAGCCACAAGAAAAAAACAGAATATTTTATTTCACTTGTAAAAATTGTTCCATTTGAGATGTTTGAAATTCTGTTTGAATTATTCTTAAACTTTTTTCTGAGTACACTTTTTTTTGTAGACCTGGGAAATTATTTTAAAGTTACTCAAACTGCTTGCAACTGAAAACATTACCTTCCACAAAGCCGTGTGTGTTTGTGTGTGTGTGTATATAAGAGCTTAAACATGTATTGCAGATTTTCTGTGCACCACAGCCGAAAATGAATTAAACCAGTTTGAGAAATGGACGTGTTTGAGGATGATTATTGAATGAACCAGAGGCGATACTAGGATTGATGATTTGCATTTTTTCCCCTAATTGAAACAATTTTATTTATAAAGAATCTCATGAAGTCATCACTGCTTATAGTTATAGGGATACATGGTTCAACAGAGATAGGATTTTTCATTAGACTAGCTATGTACTGAAAATAACTTGAATTATTTTTATTCTCATCAATGAACGATGAATAAAGTAAAGTTCTAGCTTTATGGAGTGCTTTTTTGTAAGTTAGCAAGCTATCTCTGCAGGATAAGATTCCTCAATGCTAGTAGCGCTATTTTCTTTCTAGCTTTCTAGATGTCCGTTTTAAAGTACATAACTCAGAATTGAACCAAGGAGCCAATCTCTGATTACTTTTTTTTCCAGCAGAGCAGCCTTATCGAGTGAAGTTTGCAAAGTAGTTGAAAAATCATCAACTAGATTATCTTAGTCATTGCTCTCTGATGTATTTACTTTACAAGACAAAGGAAAATGATGGAAGAGAATCTTTAAATTTGGTTGCAGCATTTTCAGATAAGCACCTGCTAAGGTGAAATTTTCTCTGTGACTTAGTCATTTAATGTAAACTCAAAGTTTGTTAAAAAATGGTCACACAACAGGACTTTGAGGAAATATTTCTACATTATTAATCTTGATGCCGTAGGTCAGAAGAACTAGGTCAAGAGTGTGACGATGAGAACGAGTAATGTTCCGTTTTGGGTCAAACCAATTACCGGTAACTATTGAGCCATCACTTTCAACATCTACATGAATATTGAAATCAACCATGTCCATGATTATGACTTTATCAGTATTTAGCAGTAAGTCAGTTAATTTTTAGAGTATAATTGATAATAATAATCATTTTATTTAAAAGCGCCTTTCAGGACACCCAAGGACACGTAACTGATGCTCCACTGTCAACATCTTGAGACATTAACACAGCAGGAATTAGTGGTATTTTATTATTCAAGTTTCCCACTTGAGTTTCAGTGTGTGCACATCTGTCTGACCCACCAGAACAAGTAGCATCAGCCTCAGGCCAGTCAAGAGATTTTTTAGCCTGAGGCTTCATTCAGTTTCACAGCAGGAGAGGAGCAATCAGACACACAAAATAACTCAAACGGTGACGACAGCCTATGCATGAAGGAACATGAACAAAATAAGACAATAAGCCCCTGCAGTATAAAAGCACTAAAAGTGGTCGACAATGGAATGAAAACGTGTTCACATCATGAACAGACTTTGAAGAAGATTGAAATGTCCCTCGTTTTCCACGAGCAAATATCAGCAGCAGTAATAGCTGGTTGTGGGTCAAACATCATTTTTATCCATCCTTGAAGGTTACAGGTCAGTGTGTTGGACTTCTGCCTCGGGCTCGGTGTTCGCTGTGTCTGAGATGGAGGGTTTGGAAGTGGGCTCGTCTTTAAACGGGCTGTCTTTGGCCGGAGAGAAGCGGAACTCCTCCGGGACCTCGTCGTCTGCTTGAGCTTTCTTGTAGAAGCCCAGTTTCCTCAGCAGCTCGTTGATTTCAGAGCGGGTCATGTCGGTCAGAGCGATGCGCTGTGAAGAGAGACTGAGACTTAAGCAGCATGTTCTTGTTCTTATCAGAGCAGTGTGTGTTAAAGTGAACACAAATCATCCTTAATTTGCTCCATTTCTACTGATGGGTACAAAAGAAGATAATGGACAAAGCTGGGACGGCCAGCACATGAGACGTTGGGAGCTTTGTTAAAAACCCACGCCCCTCCTCTCTTTATGTTTTATATATATATAAAACTGACAAAAAGGTTAAGATTATTTAACGTAATTCACACATTTTAATGTGTCATTGAGATCTTTAGGTGATGACATGTTTCCACACTCCATGTACATTTTTGATCTGTACTGAAACTTTGGTTTGAAGTTGCACAGTTTTTAAGATATGCAACAATGCCCATTTTCTTTGTTGCAAACTGTGAAAAAGACTAGGTTAGTTTTAGATCATATTTAACCCATGCCCTATTATTTACCACTTTAAGTTTAAAATATAATTGTTGAAATTTGAGAAATCAACTTGCATTTGCTTGCTGATTTGACTTTTTTAACTCAGTGGTAGTAATACAGTCTAGACTACAACACTTTGTTATATTCATGAAGGAAACAAGCACAGAGGTACAATTTAAAGGCCTAGCATAAAGTAATGCAGTGGCCTTTCATGCCAGAGTTTTAGACTAAGATCAACTTGAGTTAAATGAGAGTTGTAGCCGTTTTGGACAACGAACCTTGAAAACAACATTACACACTGTCATGACAGTACAACATCTCACATTATCACATGTAATATATTGCACTCGCCTTCAGCTATATCAAATTTAGTTATATCTATAAAACTGACTGGGTTGAAGCCATCTTTATGTTTTTAAGCTCAGTTGGCTGGAGCCTTCTTGAGTTGGATAACCTCCTAAACTAATCAGTTGTAGCTGTACATCAAATCATTGCATTCTGAAAGTTTAAATAAACTCCCTGTAGTCTGTGAGACACAGAGACATACAGACAGGAATATGATCGTCCTTCAGGGGCGGCCCGTGATGAATGAACACAGCACTTACATCTAGTTCTTCATAGTAATGGTTCAGGAGGACAAGCTCAGGGTCAGCTCCAGGAATGTGCTTCATCACCAGGTTATGGCTGAGGTTGTGATGGTTAAGGAATTTTATAGGAGCAGCACTGTAAAGTCATTGTCAGAATCAAATCAAAAGGATACTAAAGAGGAATATCCTGGACCACGAAGGCTTTGACCTGCAAACAAACATTAACGTTTCAAAGTGTGAGCGTTCAGCAACATTTACTGTACATTATGGGAGCACTGGGTTTAAATTTCAAAAATGATTTTTTTAGACAGTGAGCAGTTTTTTAGGCAGAGCTTAGCCTTTAGTCTGACTTTGACAATGGATCTTTGTCCCAGAAGACTAGATAACGGGGTGACTTACCTCTCTGAGTCTGTTCAGCTGTCATCCACCACAAGACTGCAAGGAGACAATATTTTTTATTTATTTGTTCATTTCAAACTTAAAACACAAAAAATATATTTACTAAACCATATTAAGAAGAAAAAAAAATTTTTATGAAAGGAAGCAGAAGAAGAAAAAAAAAATCTTAGAATATCTGCCCCTTTTTAAACAAAATCAATTCAAGCAATCAATTTTAAACAATAATTATCCATTAACCAATTTTTTAACTTATTACAATTCACAAATATATGGTACTTATAATTTTCACCATTTATATATATTTCTTCAAGAGTTCACTCTTAATCATTCTCTTAAATATAAACATAGACTTAGCCTTTTTGACATTATTATCCAAACCATTCCACAGACCTATGCCCTGTATTAAAGTAGACCCACTCCTAAAACTTGTTCTATAACGTGGTTTAACAAAAATATCAGTTCCTTTAAGGTGATAACTTCTTTCCCTCTTTACAAAATGTTTTTGAATATTCAAAAGTCAACTTTATTGTCAAAACTGTAATATGTACAGGACATACACAGGATTGAAATTGCATTTCTCTCAGTCCCTCGGTGCAACAGTAAACATTTAAACACTAAAACACTAAAACATTTAATAAACATAAGCATAAAATGAAATAATAAAAGTGTAATACTGTCCTGAGTTTTTGCATAGTAGTTTTTGCATAGTAGTAGTATGAAAGTATGAAAAGTTACACCAACACTAAAACACTAAACATTTAATAAACATAAGCATAAAATGAAATAATAAAAGTGTAATACTGTCCTGAGTTTTTTGCATAGTAGTATAAAAGTGTAAAAAGTATATCTATAAAATAAAATGAAGGTTCTGGCATTGACATTTGTAAAAGAGTGACAAAGCAGCATATGAAGTTAATGTACACAGTACAGTATATGTATGAGGTAGTTGATATTGGTATAGAGGTAAAGTGGCATATGTAATAAGGCTAGTAAAAAGAATATATATATCAGCAGTAGTCTAGATATAAAAAGTAGTGTATATGTAAACAGTAATGTAAACAGTGAATGTAAACAGTAGTATGACTATAGGCAGTAATTCGGAGGTAGTGTTTGATTCTGTGCTTTATACATTAGTAAAAGAATATTATATTCCACCAGATCATGGAACTTCAATGGTTTCATTTTAGAAAAAATATTAGATGGATGACAGTAATGCACTCTTGTTATGATTCTTATAGCTCTTTTCTGTAAGATCAGGAGAAATTACAACAAAAAGCAGCTGTAAAGCAAAACTCCACAGTGATCTGTGTTTTGCAGCACCTGCTTCTTCCTTTGTAAAGTCTAGACAAAACCATTCTACAGTAACAACCTCTCAGCCAGGGTCTGGTGTCACTTGCCTTACACCTCTCGCACAAAGCACAGATTCAGTTGGGCCCTTTGGGAGGAACGTCAGACCTTTATTCCAGATATCTGAGCCCCAGGTATAAGGTGTGACTAATGCAGCATCAAATGTGTCTTTTGTCAGAGCTGATGAACTTGGTCATAGACTCATATTTGGTTTCTCACAGTGCAGGAGTGTGACTTACACAGCCCGAGGACCCCACACCCTCTTACCAAACTCCAGTTAGAAAAGTCCATTTGGTAAACCTTGTAAAAGATGTTGAGCACAGTCTCATCATAACATCTTCAAGCTGTGACACAACACTCAATGCGTTGAGCAGGACTCTCAGCTACTACCACGCAAAATCAGGCTCAATAGCTGTAAAATTAGGTTACAGTAAAGCCATTTATCAGTGGAAAAAAATGGTTTTAAATTTCTTCCACCAAAAATGTTATTTATTCCTGAAGTTATGTATTCATACATGACAAATAATGTTTTGGGAATGTAAATATGTTAGTTACAGTATTTGAATACTTATATTTAGTTGTCATAATATATTATTTTATAATTATTTTAAACTATGATAATGTGTTGAGTTCTGCTCCAGGACAAGGGCTTTTACAGACACCATCCACCTTCTACAATGTTTAAAATTAAATTCAGCAAACACCAGAAAAACATACATTGTTGTGCTCACATGACACAGGTCAGTTTAGTCAGGTATTTGAAATATATATATTTTGTGTATATTATATTCAAAGTTTGTGCTTTATCCACAGGACCTGTTTTGTCCCTATTCTCAAGAATCACTGTTATGTGTTGGCTGGTGTCGAATGGCTGGAGTGGCCATCTTGAATTAGGGTGACTAAATGTTAAGTTGCAGATGTAGACAACCTGTGATTTAAAAAAAACTGTTCAGTGGTTTAGGAAATATTTTGCTAACAGTAAGACAGGGTTAAACAGTAATTGTCAAAGTTTTAAGCAAGTGCTATGCATATAGTGTTGGAAAAGTGTGTTGAGATAATGTCCAGCACAACACTAAATTTTAGTACAAAAATCTGTAAAACTGGCTGTTGTTTATTTTATTTTTATTTACTTTTGCTTGTTAATGTCGCTTTACTGTGGCTACCATGCATGCATCTTGAGAATGGGGGTTGTGTTCAAAAGTTAAGCAGATGAATGTTTTCTGTGAGTTTTAATAAAAATCTGTCCACTGGGTCATGAGATATTTGGCTAACAGACATAAACACGCTCACACATGCAGCAACATGATCGCCTGTTTGGCGGGCGATCATTATTTGTGGGAATCATTATGTTCTTGATCACTTTACATTGAAGTCCATCCCTGTAGTTTACTACAGCTGTTGTCATTCACGCATGCGCAAATGATTATTAGCGCATTCATTCATTTTCAACCAGACTCACCGAAATCTGACCCAAGTCTCGTTGAAAAATAAAACCGTCCTGTGATGAAGTCATCTGGAAGCAGGACGATGAAGAAAAGAATGCTTCACCTACCTCCACCTTCGCCCTCGCCAGACCCTCCAGTTTTTCCGGGTCCACATCATAGGCCGAACCGAACTGGAACAAGCTGACCAACAACACGAACACCCACATTGTTTTGGAAACCAGCAACACCGGACTGGTACCTGCTGAGATGTGAGGAATGACTGGAGGGAGCCGCTGCGTGACGTCACGTCCGGATATCATGCCACGTAAAATATTTTTCCTTGGAGAAGATTGGTGGGCGTGGCCAACAATCTACTTGGCTGCGTGGGGCGTGGTCAGCAATCTGATTGGCTGTGTGGGGTTTCTCTATCATAAATCATTTCTCTGTCACATGCTGGTATCAAATTACTAAGCTTTATTTGTTTTTTATTTTTTACATAAACCCAGATGTTAGCAATGTATATAGAAAACAGAAACTTTAAAGAATAAATAAATCTTAATATTAATAACCACTGTGTTTTGGACAGTGTGGTGATTATGACAGACAGGCAGTCCTTTTTTTCCTAGTTAATCTCAGGTTAAACGTTTCATCCTTGAGAAGTTAAAAGACAGACACTCAATCTGTTCAAGTCATCATATGTCAATGGCGGTTTTATTTATATTCAATTCAATTCATTTTATTTATAAAGCACCGAGTCACATCAGGGCACTGAACAGAAACGTTCGTATATAAAAATATTAATTTAACGCTATTTATCTGAGGAGTTGACTGCTTTGAGTTTAACTCCATCCCAGAACTCTCAGCTTGAGCAAACATGAAGGTGACAGTGGAAAGGAACAACTCCCTCATGAGGAAGAAACCTTTAGCAGAACCAGGCTCAGGACTCATCTGCTTTGACCGACTGGGTTTGGTAGGAACAGATAAACAATGGCAGGTCAAGAATCACATGTTAAGATAGAAATAGTATCAGACAAAAACTATTCAGTTTTAGCAAATCATTTAAGGAAATTAGGCCAATTTGTCCTCTAGTAGTCTAAGCTTAAAGGTTCAGTATGCAGTTTCTGTAGAACTGCAGCACTTAGAAATATTTTCAACAGGCAAAGCATTCTGATCCCTCCCCCTCAGAGCCATATGTGGCTCTGCCCCCTTGTGGTCTGTTGAATTTCAAATTCAAGCTCTGTTTTTATTGGCTGATTCAAATTCAAGCTCTGTTTTTATTGGCTGGTTACAAACTCTGTTTTTATTGGCTGGAAAATGGCGGGTCACCTTTTCTTTTTAGAAATGCTTATTTACCACCTGGAGAAGCAAGGGGACAATATTTTTTTTAATTTTTTTTCAGAGATTACCTGGCTAACATCAGTCTGTCAGGAGGTAGTGACAGAGTGAAGAAATATGTTCATAAAAAAAGCTACATACTGAAGCTTTAAGGCACATTCATTCAACCTTTATTTAGTCAGGTAAATCTTTTGAACCTCATGGGCTCATTTACGAAAGCGACCTGCTAAAACTAAAGAACAATGAACAGCAGTGATAGAATTTCATTAAACAATAAACAAACAAACAATAAACAATAGAAAACAAAAAGAGAGAAAAAAACAAAAGATTTTTTTTTTTTTAACAAAGTATCAAAAAACTAGCAAAACATTATAAGGTAGACGTATAAAATCAAAGACAGGAACAAATCTGCATTGGTTTTTGCCAGGATTCCAACAGATTCTGAAAACCATTTAGAGAAGTCAAGGTCGAGAGCTTCAGATCTTTTTGTAAGATATTCCATGAAGCAGGAGCGGAGTAGGAGAAGGCCCTTTTTCCAAGTTCAGTCCTCACTGACGGAACACTGCAGGTAATCATGTCCTGAGAGCGCACACTGTAGCTGCACTCACGCAAAGACATGTAGGAGGAGATGTATGAGGGCAGCAGACCAAGAAGTGATTTAAAGATGAAAATGTACCAGTGGAAGAGTCTGCGTGAGGTTAATGATGTCCAGTTAACCAGTGAATACAGGGTGCAGTGGTGGGTACGATAATCACAACCAGTTATGAATCTTAGTGCACCATGATAGACCACATCCAACATCCGCAGGGTGCTTGTAGGAGCATTCATGTAGAGAATGTCACCGTAATCAATGGAGGGAAGGAAAGTCACAGACACAAGGCGTTTCCTGACATTCAGTGATAGACAGGATCTGTTTCTGAAAAAGAAACCCAGTTTAACTTTCAATTTCTTCACTAGGTTTTCCACGTGGAGTTTAAAAGAGAGATGTGAATCGATCAGGATACCCAGATATTTATAGGAATCAACAAACTCAATAGGGACACCATTTGAAGATAAAATCAGAGGAGGATCTGCTGGAACCGCCTTCCTATTTGAAAAAAACATCCCTTTTGTTTTATCAGCATTTAGGACAAGTTTGAGACGGAACAAATCTGACTGGATGATGTCAAAAGCAGATTGCAGTAACTGGAAAGCCTTAGCAACTGTTTTAGCTCGGCAGTAAACAACTGTATCATCAGCATAGAAATGTAAGGATGCATCAGGGATGCAGTGACCTACATTAGCTATGTAGATTGTAAAGAGAGTTGGTCCTAAAACTGAGCCTTGTGGTACACCATTTTTAACTGTTAAATAGCTGGAAGAAGTACCGTTATGTTGAACACATTGCCTCCGATTGGAAAGATAGTTAGAAAACCAACCGATGGTGTGATCAGAGAAACCGATTTCTGAGAGCTTATGACACAGGATGTTATGATCCACAGTGTCAAAAGCTTTAGACAGGTCTAAGAAAAGTGCAGCACAATAGTCCTTAGCATCCAATGCTTCAACAACATCATTCAGAACCTTCAGAGAAGCAGTTGTTGTGCTGTGTTTTTTCCTGAAACCAGATTGATGGAGAGGTAAGATGTTAAATGAGTCCAGATAATTTTTGATCTGAGAGTTTATCAGTTTTTCTTGAACCTTGGCTAAGATGCAGAGTTTAGAGATCGGTCGATAATTGTTCAGTGAGGTGGGGTCACCTCCCTTCAGCAAAGGAAGAACAAAGGCTGTTTTCCAAGCATCCGGAATGGTGTTTTGGCTTATGGACAGATTAAAGATGTGGGTCACAGGGACTGTGATGATATGAGCAGCCAGCCTTAAGAAATAAGGTGGAAGTTCATCTGGACCTGCAGATTTTTTAGGATCAAGATCATTTAACAGTTTATTTACCTCACTGACTGAGAATGGAGAAAAAGAGAAGGTGTGATTAACAGATGGTTGACTTGTAGGAGGGATTTGATTTGTTGAAGTTTGATTATTAGATAAAGTGGCCGATTTTCCGTTTGTAACTGTATCAAATAAAGAACTAGAAGCAACAAAATGTTTATTGAAACAGTTCAGGATCTCGTGCTTATTTGACACAGGAACAGAGTCAACAAGAAATTGTGATGGGAGGTCAGATGATTGGGGGGTGCCTGAGAGAGATTTAATGGTTTTCCAGAATTTTTTAGGATCGTTTAGATTTTTGGAGGTCTGAGATAAGAAGTAGTTACGTTTTGCAGCTTTAATGGCAGTTGTGCATTTATTCCTTAGCTGCCGAAATTTCAACCAATCAGTGTCTGAGTGTGATTTTCTTGCTGCTGCCCAAAGATGATCTCTCCAGTGCAGGAGATCAGCTAGTTCAGGAGTAAACCAGGGGCTGTCACGGCCCTTTATCCTGAACTGCCGGAAAGGAGCCTGTTTGTTTACAAAGTAAATGAAACTACCATGAAAATAGTTCCAAGTTCACGTCATTGATTTTAACATAACAATCCAACCCTAATTATAGGATTAATCAAAAAGAACAGCTAAGTCCAGTCTTAAAACTGGACAATGTGTCAGCCTTACAGACAGTATCTGGAAGTTGGTTCCACAAGAAACCTGATAAGAGCCTGATAACCGAAAGATCTTCCTCCCATTCTGTTTTTAAAAACACCACGAGTAAACCTGCAGTCTGTGAAGTGCTCTGTCAGGAAAATACTGGATGGAACAATAAGATCTCATTACAACAGGGGCTGACTGATGTGCTTTACAGTGAAACCTGTTAATACAACAAAATATAATGTAAAAATCCAACAAAAATAAGAATAAAAGACAATAAAATATATAAAGGAGTAAAAGTATATCTATATAAATATTGCATTTTGTTTAAATCAAAAAGCCAAAGTAAAATAATAGGTCTGAAGCAAGGATTTAATAGTCTGCCTCAATAGTCTGAGCTGTGAATGTAGCACTGTTTCATTAATTTGGAGCAGCCACTGAAAAAGCTTGATCCCCTTTAATTTTAATCTGTATCTTGGGTCCTGCAGGGAAAAACTATGTTCTTCCTGCAGAGTAGAAGGTAAGAAGAGCAATTAAATGTACCAAGTAAGACTGCTTTAAAAGGTATTAAAGTTTAGATAAAGGCAAAACTAGACAGGAAGCAAATTAAGTGATGTCAAGAATAGGGTGACGTGTTCTCACTTCTTTGTAACAGTCAGAACATGAGGAAATGACAAAAGTATGAATAACTTTCTCCAGGTTTTTTACAGAGAGCTTCAATTTGCTTGTCTCGTTTGTTTCTATGTGTCCCTGTGATGGACTTGTAAGCAGGGTGTCCCCCGCCTCTCGACAATGTTGACCCCCATGACCCTGAAAGGAAGAAACAAGTAAAGATAATGGATGGATGGATGGATATAGCTTCACTCTGGCTATAGGTTAAAGTTGGATTTAATTAACAATTGCACTTTTCTGTTTAAATTCCTGCCAGTGAGCTGTCAACTATCACACCCAGGTTTCTGACAGTGTAATTGTACTGAACATGTTATATATCAGAAATGTGGCAAAACAATTTAATATACATCTTTTCATGATCCAATTGTCGTAAAAGATTATATGATGGACTTGGTTAAGTGAAACATAATTGACATGTGTGGCTTATATCTTATACAGTATTATAGGTCATTCGGCACCCTCCAAGTTATATTCAGCCTTTCAGCAAACACTTTGTTTTGTCATTGTTCAAAAGGAATTGTCTTACAACCTAGACATTTTCTGGAAATGTCTCATTTCTGGGATTTCTGCTCTAAGCATGGTTTGTAATAAATTTATAAAAATTTACTTTTCTTTTGACAATGTGGTGCATAATAATAATAATAATAATAATAATAATAATAATAATAATAATAATAATAATAATAATAATAGCAGCAGACAAGAGAACAAAGCCACTGCTCCAATCCCAAACCTACAAGGTCAAAAGCTGTGAGATGAGATGCTTGGAACTGTTTCATCCCTGGGATTTTTCTGTCCAACACATCTTTTGTGATAAAAGATTCTTCGCTACCATCTGTGTTGTTGGCCATTGTTTCAACGCTCTGTTCACACGTTATGTTACGTTGTTTATTTGTCATGTGCAGGTTAACACAAGGTCAACAAGTGCAATGAAATGTTCAGGATGAGAAGAACTGATTCGACTCTCTAAAAACAAAAACAAACAAAAAATACTAAAGCATGCCATAAGGGCACAAAATAAAGTATCAAAAAGTGAAAAAGAAATATAATATTTACAAAGTACTTAATAAATATTGTAAGCAACAACATGGTAGAATATAACGGTGCAAGTAAGATGAATTTGTGTGAATAAGAATTTCACGTATAACCTTAAATGCATTGCACATACAGTATTGCACATAATTAACATATACTGCACAGGTTGTGTAACAGCCAGGTTATTACACAGGTAAATTAACAGATTTTTTTTTTTAAGAACTTTATTTAAGCAAAATTAGTATCCATCCAAACAAGAGAATGAAGTATACAACACAATACAACAACCATATAAACAAACAGCCAGGGGTGATAATTAGATATGACATGCAAAGATGTACATATTGAAATTGTCCTTAGAGCCTTTTCATTTGTAGAGTCTGTTATTGATTTGATATACAGTTCCATTTCTTTAACGAAAAGAGAGAAACAAGGTGTTCTATTAGCAAATTTACATTTATGAATATACAATTTAGCAAAGAGGATTAGCAGGTTTATTATAAAGAAACGTTTAACATCCTTTCTATGGAATCAATATAACAAAATAAAACATTTTCCCAGCATAAGGAAAAATATTTAAAATATATATAAAAAACCTGCTAAACTTTGACCAGAACCTTTGTGTAAAAGGGCAGAGCCAAAAGAGATGTGTCACAGTTTCTGGAAACTAACAGATTATGCAATTAGTATTTATGTCTCTTTTAAA
>JBBPBX010012187.1:0-13081 GCA_038048925.1 Garcialebias charrua | reverse complement strand
TAGGTGGTCCCCGACTTACGACGACATTGACTTACGAAGTTCCGACTTTACGAAGTTATCATAATTAATAAAAATATGAAAAAAAAATTGTTTGTTTAAATGTTCTTGATTTCATGTGCACAACACTTTGTTGCAGCTGTGGTTTTTATTATAATTACATAATTTTTAAGCCGATGTACAAAGTTTGCAGCAGTTTCCGACAGTTTTCGGCAGTCAGTTTTCGGCAGTGCCCACGAGTTTAGCCTTAACCAGTTAGCTTCATCCTCGTAGCTCCAGCCCTGACAGCCGGCTTTGTCCGATCAGAGGTTCCTGCGCTCGGATACAGTACATGATCTGGAGCTGAACGGTGGTTTTGTGGAGGAACGGATGGACGAAGCAAAACGACACTGTTGACCGCGTGAAGCAGCTGGAGCTCAGACGTGCAAGAGCTAACACGCAAAAAGACGAGACAGGCTTGACCAGCTCAAAGGAAGAAATTAAATTTTTATTTTTAGCCCTGGACTGTAAGTGTTTTTTGATAATTATGTAGCTGTGTTAGGATAGGCGAAGTGCTTGGTAACTGTTTATTACTGTACATGTTTGTGTATCAGTGGCGGCTCGTGTGGTCCCAGACTTACGAATTTTCGACTTACGAAAGGTGAACGGAACTCGTTCGTAAGTCGGGGACCACCTGTATATAATTATTGTATTAAAAAGGAGCAGACATGATAAGATTTCTTCTTCTGCTTCTTTTCATTTACTTTTTTTTAAAGTTATCTTTCCAAAAATGCATTTATAATTACAGTAATTCGAAAATTTGACGTCACGTGCTCTGTAAATATAGAGGATCGCGCACTTCACGTGTCCCACCACTAGGTGGCAGTAACGTTCCACTGAACACTAAACAGAACAGCACTTCCACGCGTTCTCATGGAAACCGGCGGCGACGAATCGGTGCGCGAGCCGTTACAGGAGGAGGAGGCTGTTCGCGCGCACGAAGAAGACATAACGTTTGTGTGTGGGCACGGCGAGACCTGGCTGCCGTAGTTTAGTGAGCGGTAATCATCAACCCGGTCGAGCGGCGGCTGCTCGTTCACGGAAGAGCCCCGCTCCCTCCTCTTCTCGGACGTCTTCTGTTATTTTGAAGGGCATGTCCGGTCAGACAGTGTGTTCAGCACCGCCAAGAGACAGCGGCGAGTGTTCCTGAGAGTCCGCATCGCTCCAAACTGCACCCCCTCACCAAATACATCCGCCGAAGAAGAGAGAGAGGAAAGGAAGCAATGGTTCCGTGGATGCGGCAGGAAATGAAAGTTCACTCTGTTTTCGTGTAACAGAGAGCGAGTCTTGTACATTTTCCTGGAACACAGCGACCCGTGCACGATTCTGTCTCACCCCTTTCGTCAGAACCACAACAGGTAAAGGTGTTGATTTAATCAGCACCGCGCATGCGTTAAAACTCAAACTGGAACAATTTTAGGCAGTAATGCTATTTCCTCATTAAATTGATTGTCTTGCCTTGAGTGTCTTAACATGACACGAGATGTTTGTTGTTGCCAAAATAAAATGGATGACAATTAGGAAACATGACCCTGTCAGTTCCACCTTTCTCACACTATTTGCATCAAGAGAAGCTGATGGTTCATGCACAGCTGTCTGATCATCCCTCATCAATGACAGATGTGCACACACACTGGCACCCATGTGCAAAGATTGTATTAAATGCAAAACAGCTCAATTTAAAAATGACCTTCATGCTTTTACTTGGCCTCATTGTAGAATTGGGGAAAACACTCACTGCTGCCCTCTTTCTTTAAATCTGTCATTTTTCACAGGATGTGTCAAATATAATAATCATCATCATCATTTTATTTAAAAGCGCCTTTCAGGACACCCAAGGACACTTCACAGCAAGAAACATATCGCAGAGATTGTGTAAAAACAAACAAACACAGTTGAAACATCATCAGGAACAAATTGAAATATAAAATAAATAAAGAATATAAAATACAAAATAATATAAAATACATTTAGTAAAGTTAATGATAAGTGAGTAAATATAATATGTGCAGAGTAAGGATGTTTTTTCATATCCTGCAAAGTGTCAGTTTGACAAGAGCATTTGCATTTTTACTGTAATCCAGAAGCTGTTTCAGATAATAATTTGACTTTATGGTCTATACATCATTGCTGTAAAGCGAAAAATGTGCACTGGCAGTAAATTGTAGCTGCAGCATAGTCACCTGTGGCAATGCTCGAGTCCAAAACAGTGCATGTGATTTCTAATGCGACCGTTATTGTTGCTCAAGTTTCCAGCAGCCACTGTACCGTGAAGCTACTGCTGCAGGAAGGAAGTGTGTCCAATGAACCAACATCTCGCTGTTCTAATTTTACACGCACATGGAGACGTTGGCCTAAACGTTTCCCGCCCTAATTAACTTTTTATCATTGAAGATGATTTCGTAACGAGATGATCTAAATCGGTTGGTGATGCACAACATTCACTTGGCTACAATAATGCGTTTTTACCACCCAGTGTCTGCACAATATTTCTAACTACAGTACAGTATTATGAAGGACACAGTTAAAACTTGCATTCTACAATATTTTACAGGGGGTCCCCGGCTTACGAACGAGTTCCGTTCCTACGCCCGTTCGTAACACGAAAATCGACGTAAGTCGAAAAATGCGTCCAAACAGCCCCTCATACGTGCACCTCATACATTCAAACGGCCCCTCATACATACAGTACTGTATTTTACCAAGTACTTAGCCTATCCTAACACATTACCCTACATAATTATCAAAAACACATACATTTGGAGCCATAATGAAGGGGAAAAAAAGAGTAAATTTCTTACTGGGAGCTGGTGAGCTCTGCAGCTTCACGCGGTCCACAGCGTTTACAGCAACGTCTGTTAGCATGTTAGCTCGTTGCTCAGCTGTAGCCTCTCTGCCTCGTAAACCTCCGCTCAAAACAATAAGGTCTCCTGTATTTCCACACGTGGTCCAGCGGTCCAGAGCTCCGGTCTGCCTGTCGAAACAACGAGGTCTCCTGCTTCTGTAAGTTTCCACTGAGTGCTCAAGCTCCACCCTCCCTCCTGAAACTGCTGGAAACTGCGTATATCGGCTTCAAAATAATAATAATAATACTTTATTTATAAAGCCATTTAAAACAACCACAGCTACAACAAAGTGCTGTACACATAAAATCAAGAACATTTAAACACATAAAACAAGATTTTTCAATTAATTTTTTTATATATATATTTTTATGAGATGCGTGATGTAACCCCGAAACGTCGTAACCCGAGGACTACCTGTATTTGGTTCTTTGTTGTCAGCAGATCTCCCAAGTGTTCAAACTGTCAAGAAAACAATTTGGACAACCCACAGCCTCGTCTATGACCTGATCAGAAAAACGAAGCCCCCCTAGATACAGGGCAGTGATGCTCAGTGGCTTTAGGACCTGGAAGAGCCATTTCCAGCTGTGGCGGCAGCTGCTGATGTTGTTTACGTCCGGGTCATCATTAGTATCCCTGTCACTGGAGCATATTGCTCCGCAGGCCTTCACCACCGACACTCTGCTTTGGCTGTAATCCTGACATTAGACACCAAAGGGCCCAGGGCAGCCGTGCAGAACGAGCAACTTTAAATGAAACGTTTCACTCAGCGTGAAGAAGCAGATAATTGATTTTTACCCCTGATTACTAAAGCAAAACCGGCTTCTCACCATTTGTATGACTCAGCCGTCTAAACCCATCTGTGTTGTCAGTTAACTCCTCTGAACGGAGCCTCCAGCTGGCTGCAGCCTGCAGTTTGGGTTTACACTGTACATGCTTCCTGGCTGTCAGCGCAGACGCTCAGGAAGGAGCACGTTAAACACTGACACGTTTATTACCACTCTCCTCTCTATGTGGGGATAAATAAGTGGTGATCCACATTAATTGCCGTCTAAAAGCTAATCTTGGCTCTTGCTCTTTCAGCTCTAAAGGCTTTTGGTGTAATGGTGGATGTTGTGACTGTGGTATGTTGAGAGGAGGTTGGCTGAGGAGGACAGCATGGAGCTTTAGAGTTGCCTCAGAGTCCAGGATTGGGAAGAGAAAGATTTTTTTAGTCAAGAAATAAAGGAGGTGAAATGAAAAATGTTGCTCACTGCTCCACTTCTGAGTGATTTTTCATGCAGAGAAGGTGGTTGAGATGAAGCTGCATGTCTGAGAGAAGGATTAGAGAAACGAGGTGATCGGCGAGTCAGAAAAGAAGAATTAAAACTCAGCTTCACTGCAGAGGGAAATGTGTTTGCATCAATTTACTCAGTGACATTCAACAAAACGACAAGGAGCCGCCTTGAATGGCTCACCCTCCTGCTCCTTCAGCTCGTTTTGCACCCACCCACATCCACGTGTGCCCACTACAACCCTTCTCTCTTAAGGACCTCAGTAAAACGGTGAGCCCAGTCGGTTGCCAGATTACTGGTGGACTGAGCTCGTTTCTGGGCACATGTGAAACACGGAGGCGGCTCGCAGCACAGCATGAAAGTCGAGGTCAAGGTCGTGTGAATAATCATAAGAGAGCTGTGTTGTTTCTGCGTCCCCGAGCAGGAGCCAGTCTGTGTTTACTGATTCCAACTTTGTGCCTAATGCACACGGTGCAATTCCAACCATGTGGAGAATGCAGCTTTTTTTTTATTGCAATAATTTGCTGCCTAAAGGTTCCTCAAAAGTCCCAACGCTGACATTTCTGCTTCGTTTTTTACAGATTAACCATTACTGACGGATAGACTGAGGTCAAACTGACTTGTTTTTTTGCTTAAATCTCTTTTTATGTCCGTGTACAGTGGATTGTGTGTAACCGCAAACAACTTTATTGTTTAAGGGATTTAACATCCATAGTTTGTCAATTATCTCTTTTAAAAGGTAAAAGCAGACTATATAATTTTTGCTGTATGTGTATTTGTCTGTTAGCAAAATACCTCCTAAACTATTGGGCGGATTTGACAAAGATTTCAAGAAATTATGATTATACGTGTACCGTATTTTCCGGAATATAGGTCGCTGCTTTTTATCATTTTTGACCTATATTCAGGTGCAACCTATTTATGGCTTTTTATATAATAAGCTGATTTGTAATCATTTATTAACAAAAATTAAACTGAGACACACTCTTACAATAATGTCAGCTAACAAATATATTTTTTAGGTGTTTATCCTGCTAAAATTATTCATTTATTAAAGAAAAGTTCAGCTCAGACACATATTTGCTATAATTTTTTATCAAACAAATAATTGTTTTTAAGTGTTAATCTTCTTAAAAGCCTTGCTGTGCGCTCCTGTGGAAGAGACATTTGCAGCAGAGCTAAACACGGTCCACATTTTGACGTAGGTGCGACCTATACTCAGGTGCGACCTATATTCCAGAAAATACGGTATATAAAACTGATGAGCTTCTGGAGCTAACCCAATTCAAAATGGCTGCCGCAGCCAACTCTTCTTTAAAACGGCTGAGTTATCTTACAAATATTGAGTTGAAATGTCATCAGTAGCTGAGATTATTTCACAATCACATACTAAACACAGTTATTTTCTTATATCAGTCAATAGGAAAACAACTATTTTCTTGTTTATTTCACACTTGTTTCTTTCACTCTGGACCATGCAGTGGTTCTTCATGTTGGTGTGTGTGTGTGACACAAGTTTGAGCAAATGTGAAGTAAAATCAGTTTGTTACTGGAGGACCTGCAGGCAGCGTAGGCGAAACAAGAGACAATGGTAAACTGTATTCTTCAAACTGTCATCCAAATAAGGTTAGGGAAGTCTGAGATTATGTCTCGTCTCGTTTCTTCCTGCTTTCTAGTTGTCGATTTGAATAATATTTGTTTGAAGTCATTGCATGTGTCTTCCTGTTTCCAGTGCCATGAGAAGGTGGTTAGTTGAACAGCCACATCCAGCTGGGTCAACTCATCAACTGAATAGAACTATGTTTTAGGAAAGATGAAAAGTTCTACATTTACCATATATGCCCATTTTTCTTTATTTATTGTGTCAAATGTCTGTTTGCAGGTTCCACACAGTTAGATGTGAAAAATTAGTAAGTTTCTGTAAAATGTACAAAATGTAAATCATGTGAATAAAAACATTCCTCTCCCCTTTTATTGTCATAAATGGCAGAAATGGACCAAGATAATCCAAACCAAAGCGAGATACGAGAAGAAAACCCAAACAATGATGAGGCAGAAGCTTCAACAGCCGTTCCAGCATCTGACCCAAAAACTCCTGCCCAAGATCCATCAGCGTCCCAGCCTCCAGGCCCCCCCAGGCCTCGGCGGCCACAGCGAAGCGCCAGAGTTGAGGGTTCTGTAGATATCTCAGAACTCAAAGCTGAACCCACTCCACTAACTAGCCAGAGTGAGACCACCGACGGCGCTGTAGCAAGCCGCCCCAAGCCCTCTCGCCCCGCCTCCCTCAAACCTGCAGAGCACGCCAGGCCAAGTGGTAAGGTTAGTCCCAAGGTTCCAGGTCACCACCCGCCACACCCTGTGAGGGCCGCCTCGGTGCCCCAACCCCTTTCCAGCAGGCCCATTCCCCCTCACCCTAACCAACACGCACAGAGAGCCCTCTCTGTAGCGGGCACTGCCGACACCCAACCTCAGACGGTGGAAGACTTCAGGTTGGTTTCCTGGTCCTTCTGTTTCTCACTGCCACACAAAGCAGGCATGGCAACCGCACACACATTCATAAAACAATCCACATCACTTCAATCACTATGTCAAAATGACTGTTGTTTCAAAATATTTCTAATCTAAACATATCCTTAATGTAGACTAAAATACATTGTGTTAAACCTTCAAAGTGTAACTTTATTTTTCAGGGGTTTAGTTTTAAGTAACATGTAGGTATTTTTTCTTCCACGACTGAAAGTTAGATTTATTCTCAACTCCATAATTCATTCTCAACTCCATAATTCGACAAGTTGTGAAATGCTATAAAACAGTTTCTAGATTGTCTATAAAATATAAACATCAACTAGAGAACTTGCATTTGAAAATGCACCGTGAATGCTTATTGCCGAAAAACTTGCTGAAAAACAGCTGAAATTTGCTAAATTAAAACATGCTGAATTGTAGTTTAAATGAAAGAACAAGCCTTAATTAGCAGAAGAATTGGGTTTAAATTAGAAAAAATGAGCACAAAATTAGGGAATTAGCTTTAAAAAATAGCTGAAATTAGCAAAAAGTAGCTGAAAAGGCCAGAAGCTTAAACTACCAGAAGGAAGCAGAAAGAACTGAAATGAGCTTAAAAAAGAAAGAAAAAAAAGTGGAATTAGCTGAAAAGGCTAAAATTAGCATAAACAGCTAAATAGTAGCTGAAATAGCAGAAAAAGCTGAAACTTGCATTAACTGAAATTAGCAGAAATAAGAAATAAATTAGTATAAAGAAGTTAATTATGCTGATAGTAGCAGATATTATCACAAAAAAATTGATTTTGTCTGAAAACAGCTACAATTAGCTAAAAGGCTAGTTGAACAGGTAGAACAAGCTTAAATTAGCACGAAGCAGAAATAACGTTTGCCCAATTAGGCTGCAAAATGTTAAACTGAGTGCAAAAAATGTGGAATTAGCTGAAAAGGCTCAAATTAGCATAAAACGGTTAAATATTAGTTGAAATGTAGCCTGGCCCTCGCCTTCCTGCACAGCTCCGCTCAATTCTCATTTCCCTGCCCTCGCCTTCCTGCACAGCTCCGCTCAATTCTCATTTCCCTTCACTTCACAGTCTGGGACTGCCCCCATCCACAAGGATTTCTCCGGTAGATTTTTGTTCGGACCAATCAGAGAAGAGAAGGGGCGGAGTTTTGAATGACGTCGATTCCATGCGCAGTTATCTATCTGTAGTTTTTTTTAACAATGGCGGAAGAAGTGAAGGAAGCTATTCGGTCTGTGTTGAGAAGCCTTCCAAATATTGAAATGTTAAAGTCGGAGCAAGAAGAATGTTTATTAAATTTTATTGCTGGCAAAGACGTCGTGGCCCTACTCCCCACGGGATTTGGCAAAAGTCTAATTTTCCAGTTGGCTCCGTTAATATCGAAGGAGGTGGCTAGGCTAAATGCTAAAGAAGCAAACCCCATCGTGATCGTCGTTTCACCTCTTCTTGCCCTAATGGAGGATCAAATCAAGGAGGCACAGAAATTAGGAGTAAGTGCTGGGCAGCTCGGTGTGAACAAAGACTGTGACATTTTGCAAGGACGCTTCAGCCTGGTCTTCGGGAGCCCTGAGTCTTGGCTGCTCAATGCTAAGTGGCGACGGATGCTAAGCTCGTCTGTGTACCAGAACAACATCATTGGCATCGTGGTGGATGAGGTTCACGTTATGTACAAATGGTAAGCAAGCATTTAAAAAAATGTAATTAAGACTGCCTTTGCATTCCCAACATTGTCACTTTTAGTTATTCTACATGGTATGATTTAAAACCTGCACATTTTGCTGTCCACTTGCAGGGGAGAATCATCCAAGGGTGAGTCACCATTTCGAGAGAGTTTTAGCAAGCTTGGAGAATTGAGATCTATCACCAAGGAGGGTGAGTTGACCAAACTTATCTCTATTTTAGGTGCTTGAAATCTAGCAGAACGACTTGAAATGTAAACTGTTATTGTGAGAATTGTCTTTTAATAAAAGATAGAAAATACATTTGTTTTTAATTATTTTTGCTCCTAAATGCTGAAATATATGCAACGGCAACAAAGACAGTCAAAACAAATAGTGTCTGTGTATATTTATAATTTGACACAAATAAATGGATGGTATATAAATGTCTGTGCATGTGTATTTGAGCAATAAAAAGACGATTTACAATCAGTGACTATAAATTGTTCAAAAGCTGACTGCAGAGTCAAACAGATGTTTTCGAAAAGGAGTAAAGCTGATAAAACATCAGCATTTTTTGCACATCAAATTAAATATGCTGTCTGTGTTAACACAACACACTAATAGCACATGATGAGATAGTGATCTTATGTAAAATTTTATAAAACTTTAAAAAAAAAGTGCAAAAATGGACCTATGTGCGATGGTTAAAGAGTCATCTGGACACAGTTCATTACTAAATGTGATGCTCATGAAGTTTTCACTAGTGTGACGTATTACACAACACAACTTTTTTTTTTGTATGATCATGTGTTTATTTTGTAATTTTCTCTGTTTAACAGGAACACCAATCTTGGCACTGACTGCTTCTGCTGACATCAAGTCAAGAAACCGCGTCACTCGACTTCTTCATATGGACAATGCCATTCAGATAATCACCAGCCCCAACAAGGAAAACATCCGTCTTGGATTGTGCAAGGTGCACATCAATGAACTAAGCTGCTTTGACTGGCTTGTGAAACTTGTAAAGGACAAGGGGTCAACCATGCAACCTGTACTTATATATTGCCAAACGTTAAAAACAGTGGGGAGAGTTTTTTCATACTTAAAAGCTGAACTTCAAGACTACGCCTGGGTAAACTGTGATCATGATCATAAAAAGGAAAACCTACTAATTGGTATGTTCCACAGCAAGACACTCCCACAAAACAAGGACCGAGTGTTGTCTTCACTGGGAGGGGAAGGTAATTGCCGTGTAGTTGTTGCAACTACAGCCTTGGGAATGGGAATGAATTTTCCTAATGTTTCACATGTGGTGATGTATGGTATTCCTGGTGACTTAGAGTCCATAATACAACAGGTGGGCAGGGCTGGAAGAAATGGTCAGCCATCTCATGCCATCATATACAACACAGGACATTTATTTAAGGTGGAGGAAGAGGTAAAGCAGCTGCTGACGGCAGGCAAAACCAAATGTTTCAGAAAAGAGCTGTATTCACATTTTGAAGCTGAAGCCAGCCATCTAGAACCAGGTCATCGCTGTTGCACCTACTGTCACACTATCTGCTCTTGTACATCGAGCACATGCACTGAACCCCCCCCAGATTATGAACAGATTCAGAAAAAAAATGCTATTTGCAGATCTAGGAATGTGACAGCAGAGGACAGGTCTTTGATTGCAGATCTGCTCCAGAGTTACAGGGCCAGTCTAATCACTTCATCAAATAGACTCTTCACCTCACATGAAGCATGCACTGGTTTCAGTCAACAACTGGTGGACTCTGTGTTGAATCATTGTCAATATATATTTCACCTGTCATACATAATTGACAATCTTCCTGTATTCTGTTTAGACCATGCTAAAGAAATATTTTCTATCATTAGTGATGTGTTTGAAGATGTTGATGTTGATCAACAGTCTGATTCGGTAGGGAATTTCATTGAGCCAGATTTGTATTATGGTAATTACTTCGACAAAGCTGATGATGATGATGATGATGATGCATCCAGGAGCCATGCCACTAGCTCAGAGTCAGAGCTGTAAATTGTTGGGATTTTTTTTTTTGCTTTGTTTTTTTTTTTTTGAATGTCCAGAGGACCAGACTTAGCTTTTTTAGATGTTGGGATTACTGTTTTTAGTTCTGTGTGTACTCATGATGGTACACATTTGTACATATTGTCTGAATTTATTTATTGTCAATTACCTTAACAAGACTGTTAATAAATGTGCTACTTGATATTTAAAAAATAAGTCTGTTGTAACTTCATTTTGGAATAAGACAAAAAAAAATTAAGATTAGACTTCTGAAAATTGTGTAATGACAGCAGTAAAAATAACAGATATATAATTAAAAATATTACTTTATTAATAAGCATAAGAAAATAAAAGTATACCATAGCATCCATACAGTAAAAAATACTCTTGTTCATACTAATCTAGTTACACAACAAATACCAAACTTGACAGTAGCTTTGAGATGGTCACTGTAACTGAAACTTCAACAAATGAAACTATTTTTGACAAATTTAGGCCAACTGTTACATTGCTTCGTTTCAGAGTACTGTACAGTATTGTGAGGTATGCAAATGATTGTGGAGTTGGGAGAAGGATGCTAAAGTAACCATGACGCAAAAAAGTTACATTGTCAGTGCATAAATAATATGAGGTACATGGTAAAGTAGCCTGGTTAAAACCAGACCCTTGTCCTTCACAGGCTAATGGTAAAGAGGCTACACAGTAGCAACAAGATCTTTTCAGTATGAGAACTATCAGTGCAATGTAACAGTAAAAACTTTCAAAAATTAAGAAATAATAAAAATGCACAACAAAAAATACACAGTGTAAAGGCAGTATTAATAAAGTATTGAAATTGTGTAGACAGTAAAATAAAGTGGCAATATGATTCACATTTTTTGGGATTTGAATCTAAAAAAGTAACCTTCAGAGAGAGGGTTTAAGTAATAACATTGTTACTACGTTATAATGTGTACAGGAACGGTATCACGCATGTTTTCCAACAAGATGTGTAGCAGGGCCATGAAAGAAACTGAATAACACGTTTAGCAACATTTTTGTTTATAAGGGTAATTACTGCACAGAAATGAATATAATCTCAATGACGTAAAATATGAATTTACATACAAAATTAACCCCTAGTCCAAGTACACATATGATCGAACTTTAGGCTTGTACCATTACAAACACAAGATACATATTAAAGTGGTGCAGCCCTCCACTCTTTGAGCTTTGCACGCATCCACTGACATAAGTCCTCGTAATTTAGCCTGTACAGAATGTTGCGGTTGAAGTTGGGGAATGCAAGGAAGTGTCTTCCTGGTTGGTATTTGAAGACTTCCGTCTTCCTGAACACCTGCAACAAGGTTAAAATGTCATTTGTCATATCAGCTGCATGGTGGGTGCCAACAGGCCGGGATAACTGCAGCTCTCTGTCTGCTGTTTCCATCATGGTTTTTAAAACACCAACAGACCTGCTAACCCTGTCAGCTGTGTCATTTGTCAGATTGGTGCCTTTGTTCCTCAGAAATGATTTTAGGAAGTTATTGAGATGCTCAAGGTGCAGATCCAGTGGAATGTTTTTTCCTTTGCCCCCCCTGCCATTCCAGAATCTGTTCCAAATTACATCATGTGCAACCTGAGGGGACAAAGTGTCATTGACTTGGACTGTTAATAGCAAAGTGCTATATGCATATTTAGTGTGCCTGTAAGCTTTGAAGATAAGCAGTGCCACCTTATAAAGCCTAATCAAACGCTCCCCATCTCCCTCTTTTACTGCATCCAACATGTCCCATAGCAGAAATCCAAAGAAAAGCCTGGCCTCAGTGTGTTGCTTTTTGTGGTCTGCCACACTAAAGGAAGCAGTCTCAGCAGGTGGCACAGATGGCATGACAAGATGGTGAACTTTGTTTTCATGGTTCTCTCTGCTCTTTTTGTTGATGTACACTCTACTACAACCAGGCTGACGGCAAGGAAGCTTCTCCTTTCCAGTGTGTTGTGGTGTACTTGCTGCTTCAGTCACTGCAGCCGACAGCTCAAGTGTATCTGCTGATGTCAGAAATGTGTCAACAACTTTTGCCACAGAGTCATGGAGCCAGGTTCTCTTCTGCTCTTCAGACCCCTGCAGGACATGTTCTGGTACTACATCAGTAGTGGCTGTAAAAGGAAATTATATTTTTTAAATACATTCCTTACGACGGTGTATCAACGACAATGATGTCATACATACACACAGTTAAACAGATACAAACCTGTGACATCATCCAAATGGAAATATTCCATAGCTGCTGCCAGGAATAGTGCTGTTGTATCAATCTTCACAAAGTGTTTGTAGGCATTGTATGAAGTGTGCGGACCTTTTTTAGCATTGGTACACCTATAAATTAAAAATCAGTTATGGAAATCCCATCTGTAACATTTTAACATATTCAAACAATTGCTATGGATAAAAATTCATCACTTTAAAACTGAGAATCAATTTTATTAATTTTCAAAATGGTGACTTCTGTTATTTGTGCAAATTAATGATAGATTTTAATATCCTTCAACATTTTCCAGCTATGAAATTGCACAAATTTATTATAGTGTTAGATTGTTATTTGTTCCAATAGCTAGTGGTCTAAAACCTTTACCCATACAGCCCCGATGGAAAGCAGCCGAATTCATGGTGGCTTAGCTTTCTTGGACACACGCACACAGTTCATACTGTACATCCACACCAAATTCATGGTTG
>JBBPBX010012186.1:0-40093 GCA_038048925.1 Garcialebias charrua | reverse complement strand
GAAAGGGCCAGCTATGTTGCACCTCGTTCCCTTCCTTCAGGGAACATGAGTTATGGTGCATAACTTTCAGTTCCCTTTCAGTCTGGTCTCCCGGTGCAACATACTTGCTATGGGAACGTAATCCATTCACGCCCTTGAAATGCTCAGCAAAGTGCATGTGAGAACATCTGTCCTAAAAAGACAGGCAACTCCTAGCTGCTTTCTACAGGGAATGTAGAGAGCACATGCTAAGAGGAAAAAATGCAGAATGTAAAGAACATCAACGTGATGTTTCCACTGGGCATATATATGTACAACACCAACTAGAGACAGCCTAAGCGTGCTCCACCAGTGTGAGTACTCATCATCTCCTTTTCCCTCTGGAACATCCTGAGAAACAAGAGGAGCAATGGACCCACTACGTCACAGGGTGACAAATGTGGAGGTAGACAACCCAGGCCAAGCACAGGGTAACCTCTCAGGTCCTTATTAGAAAAACCTTCCTTTCTTCATTTTTTATAGGGCACAACTAACAAGTGGAGCCCATCCTGATGTTGGAGATCAGTTAGGGAGAGTTAACCCACACCTGGTCTCAACCACGAGCGCCCATGCTCCTTCCTCTCTCACAGTTCCTCGATGTGGAAGGGATGGATGAGGTGGGAATAGCCAACGCGCCTCAGATTGAGGACACACTGGCGTCCCACCTAGCTCCCAAGCCATCCGGGACAAAACCGACTCTCCCTAGCAAAGCTTATAGAGCCTCAGCGTCTCTTCTCAAGAAGTGCTACAGAGCTCAAGGACTTGCAACGCGCGCCATGAACGCATCCGAGATGATGCAGGCTTACCTTGCGGAAAAACTCCAACAACTGCAGGTAACCTCGGATAAGCAAGCTGCTGCCGACTTACTGGATGAAGCCCGCAGAGCAACAGACTTTGTTCTCCGTATGATGGGGACAGCTGCTGTGGCTCAAGGCAGAGGCATGGCGGAAGTGGTCATCGCGATCCGCCACCTGTGGATGACGCTGACGGATCTACCGGAGGGACAAAAGGTGCCTTTTCTCCACCACTCAATAGAGACGGAAGGGCTATTTGGTCAGACTTTGGAGCGAATCCAGACCAAGATGGACCAAAGGCGCAGGCAGGCTGAAGCTCTCAGGGTGGGCATTCCCCGTCTGAGTACCCCCCCCCCCCCAGGGAGCCTGCTGGAGGCAGACCTGCACAGCCTCGCACCGCTCGACGACGCGTGCGCCACCGCAGAAGCGGCCAGCATACGAGGAAGAACCTCGGCAAAGACCCCCGCCGAGCCAACCTCGCTCCGAGCACGCATGGAGCAAAAATAGGTTTGTCCCACGCCAGGCGAGCAGGCATAGGGCCTCCTCGGTGAGCCGGGACACCCGACAAACACGTGCCTGATGAACCAGGCCCACGTTTACATTTTATACAACCTCCCGCCCAGGCGGTAATGGGAATGTTCGCACCTTGTTCAGACCTTATTTGTAGCAAAGTACAAATGGCTGATAATTCTGTTGCATGCACAAACCATGCTCTCCCTGCTGTGAGTGACATCAAATCATGTATGTCGTTGCACATAAGCACGAATAAAGCTCATAAAACAGCACATCCCTGTTTTATTGACTATCAAAAAAAACAACAACACCAACACAAATAATTTCAACAGTACGGGCCTCTCTGGCCTGTCAGCCGTCATAAAAGGGGGGCACATCCCCCTCCCTCATGGCTCATGGGGTGTTAGTCTATTCAATAAACCTCAGCAGGGTACCTCAGGACCTGTCTCTAGAGGACAGACCCAGAGACATCTGCGAACAGACCCTCCACCTTTCGCAAAGACAGGTGAGAGAGGACACGTGTTCCAGCCCCCACTACATTGTGAACGAGGGGCCTGTCAATACACTAACCAGACGAACACGTGACATGTTCGCACCACAGGAGAGCATGTCAACAGATTCTAAGGATGGAAGAGTCACAACGGATGCCCTAAGGCGGCCACAAATTTCACACCCTCACAACAGTGGCTGTGATCATGTTATTGTGTATGTAGATGGATCGGAGTTGAACCAGATTTCTCTTCCTGATTTTGAAAGGAAACTGGGCTCCTTATCAACAAATGATCTTAAGTCTGCCGGTCACAAAGAACCATCTCCATGTTCACACGTTGTAGCTACCCCTTTATTATTCATGAAGGACATGCAATGCCCAAGCGGTGAACGAGCAGCACGTGACTTCCCTCACAAAGCTGCATCAGACTTGCTCCCACATAACATTATCCCACCGGGTGAGACACCAATTGGAGTTAGGAGGTCTGCTCGTTTACAAAAACCGCAGCTCCTCAATCCAATAAATCCTGTTTTGGAGGGAAATAATAAGTTCCCTGCTCCAACTCAATCTAATAAAATTAATAGACTTCATCTGTCTTCGACGAAACTCGATCAGTGCCGTCTGTTAACACATCAACGTGGAGGCCCTCTCCCCAACCTGGTTGACCCTCAAAGGCTCACACAGGAAGTTGCAGTCCAGCCGCTTAGGCCAGGAACTAGAACTAATTCCAGCCTGTTAGCTGAAAAAGACAGGCTGATGGCTTCGGGCCTAATGGCAAACGTGGTGAAAACCATATGCCCGTGCTGGGTCAACACAGTCTTTATAGGAACAGAAGTGGCATATTTTTTGAAGCCTGGTGCTCAGAAAGAAATATAATTTCTTATGCTTGCAACTTGGCTCAGCTCCTAACCTTCCTTCAGGATTTACTGGGAAAGGGTCGTTCTTATTCAACGATTAAAGTGTTCCTTGTAGCTATCTCTGTTTGTCACGAGGGCTAGGGACACAGGACTCCTGGAGCACATCCAATGAGATATATGAAAGGTATGCTTTGAACCAAGCCACCCAGTAGGACCTTGACCCCTGGTTGGGAACTTGGCCTGGTCTTGGGGGCTGTTTGCGACCTGCTATTCGAGCCTCTGAGCGAGATTAAGATAGATCTTCTATCTTATAAAACTGCTCTTCTCCTGGCTTTTCGCTCAGCGAAACACGTGGGTGACCTCCACGCTCTATCTGTACATCTGTTATGTACCATATTCGCCCCTGACGGGTCAACGGTCACCCTGTGGCCTAATCCCGCTTATACTCCCAAGGTCTTGACCTTATAATAATAATAATAATAATTAATTCAATTTATAATGCACTTTTCATTACTGAAAATCTCAAAGTGCTACACATATATTGAATGCTACACACATTCATAAACCGGTGGCGGCAGACTACCATGCAAGGTGCTTTCCAGTCCTACCGGGAGCAACTCAGGGTTAAGTGTCTTGCCCAAGGACACAACGACACATGGTGCGGGTCCCGGGAGTCGAACCGCCAACTTTCCGATCGGGAGACGACTGCCATTACCACTACACCACGGCCGCCCGAACCATAGGAGTCTAGACTTAGACCTCTCCTCCTTCCCACCTGTCCCTGTCCTCACTCAGGAACAGGAGAGACTAAAGGCTCTCTGCCCTGTGAGAGCTTTACGCACTTACATACAGAGAACAACCGAATGGAGGGAAACAAACCAACTGTTCGTCTGCTTTGCCCCACCTGCTACAGGAAAGGTCCTATCAAGACAGAGCCTCTCACATTGGGTGACGGAGGCCATTAAAAGGGCGTACAGTAGCAAAGGTCAACAGGTACCCAGCTCCCTGGAGTGCATGTTCACTTAACTAGGGGGCTTGGCCAATTTGTGGTCACTGTTCAAGGGTGTGCCAGTTGCAGACATTTGCGCTACTGCAAACTGGAGCTCATTAAACACTTTTGCAAAGTACTACAGTTTGGATATTATTGCGTGTGATGTCACTCAAGCTGTTCTTTCTAATACACAATAGAAAATAGCTTTGAGATGTCTACTGGTCAAAGGCAGACGCTCACACTAGCAGGCATTTTACTGAGCATTTCAAGGGCGTGAATGAATTACGTTCCCATAGCAAATATGTTGTATTGAGAGACCACACTGAAAGGGAACTGAAAGTTATGCAACATAACTCATGTTCCCTGAAGGAAGGGAACGAGGTGCAACATATCTGGCCCTTTTCAATGCTTAAAGCTCGGTGAAGTGCAATTTTGGAGAAAGTTGGAGGGGCGTCAGTCGTTGTTTGCTATTCACAGAGGGCTGAGTGGTACTACTAGCAATTACAGCATTGTAAGAGAGGGACAGTTGAACCCGGAGGCTTCCACCTCTCTTTAATGATGGACAACTTATTTTTTACAAAGATGGCCTCCTTTACTCCTCTCTCAAACCTTCGTTCCTCTCTATCAAGGATGTGAACATCTTCATCCCTGAAAGAGTGACCGCTGGCCTGGAGATGAGTGTAGACCGCAGAGTCCTGACCTGATGATGTTGATCTTCTGTGCTGGGCCATCCTTTTGGGCAGTTGCTGTTTAGTTTCCCCGATATAAGACTGATCACAGCCCTCCTGACACTGAACAGCATACACAATATTACTCTGTTTATGCCAGGGGACTGGATATTTGGGATGAACCAGTCTTTGCCGTAATGCATTTTGGGATTGAAAAGACACGGGGACATTGTGTTTAGAAGATAAACGTCTCATTTTCTCTGAAACTCCCGCAACATATGGAATGACCACTGGTCTGGGTCTGGGTTCCTTCTTTTCACCTGATGGTTGGCTGGAGTCCTGTTTGGGTTTCTTCTCTGCTTTCAGGAAAGCCCAGTTAGGAAATCCAAATTTCTCTAGAGCTTGTGTTGTGTGTGATTTCTCCTTCTGCCTGCTCCTGAGTTAGTGGGGATGCTGTTTGCTCTGTGGTACAGAGTCCTGATGACTCCTAACTTGTGCTCCAGAGGGTGATGGGAGTCAAACTGTAAATACTGATCTGTGTGGGTGGGATTGCGGTACACTCCAGTGTGCAAATTTCCTCTATCAGAAACGGAGACCTCACAATCCAAGAAAGCCAACCTGCCATTTTTTTTACATCTTTTCGTGTGAACTTGATATATTTATCCACAGAGTTGATGTGATCAGTGAAATGTTGAACTTCCTAAGATTTAATTTTAACCCAGGTGTCGTCAACATACCTGAACCAATGACTTGGTGGTCTCCCTGAAAAGGATGTCAAGGCTCTCTTTTCTACCTCCTCCATGTACAGGTTGGCAACAATAGGAGAAACTGGAGACCCCATAGCACACCCATGTTTCTGCCTATAATATTGCTCCCCATATGTGAAGTAGGTTGACTGCAGGCACAGTTTCAAGAGTTGACACAGTTGTTCTGTGGAAAGCATGGTCCTGCTGCTCAGAGTGGTGTCTGATTTTAACATTAAACAGACCACCTCTACTGCCTCATCCACATAAATGCAGGTAAAGAGTGATTTGACATCAAAAGAGACCATTGGTTCATCAGTCTCCATGATGACATCCCTCACCTTATCCACAAAATCCATGGTGTTCTGTATGTGGTGTTCTGAGCTGTCAACTAAAGGGATAAGTACTGATGTCAGATATTTGGAAACATTGTAAGTGACCGAGTTAATCATGCTAACAATTGGTCTTAAAGGTACACCTTTGGCGTGGCCTCCCCTGGGTACAGACTGTGGTACAGAATATGGTCAATAGCCTTGTCCTGCTCCAAATGTTTCAGGCAATCTATCAACTTCTTCTTGTAACCACTTCATGGATCTCTTTTCAGTGGTTCATAAGTGGTTAAGTCACTAAGGAGTGACATAACATTCTCATGATAGTCTTTCTGGTTCAAAATCACTGTGCACCTTCCTTTGTCTGTTGGGAGAATTATGATGTTTTTGTCCTTGCTAAGAGTGGTAAGTGCATCCCTCTCTTCTCTACTGATGTTGGAAGGTCGTGGTTTGGCACTACTGAGACAGGCTGAAACTTTGATTCTTAGTTGTTCTGCTTCAAACTCTTTAATTTTGTTGTTATGGATGGCTGACTCAGTGGCTGTGATCATCTCCACCAGCGGAATTCTACTTAGTGCCACTGCAAAGTTTAGTCCCCTGGCGAGAATCTCTGCCTCCGGCTGGGTGAGCTGTCTGTCAGATAAATTCTTCACCCACTTTTCTGTCTCCCTGGCATGTAACTGTGTAGTGGAGTGTTGTCTTACACTGAATATGTTGTTATTGGAATTGTGATGGTGCTGACAAGTTATCAGTAAGTTAAATTTGTTTTGTTGTCGAGTCTTGGACTTGACATGCTATGCTAAGCGTGCCTGATCTGTACAGTCCATCACTTGCTGAAGTGTGGTCTGATCTAGGAACGCTGTTAGTTTTTGTTTAATGTGCTCTTCTTTGGCCTTCAAGGCCTCAATAGTAAAATTGGTCTGTCTCACCCGTTCATTCAGCAGCTGCGTCTGTGCCTTCTGAAGGATCTTGCTTGCCCGGTGCCCGCTGACTGACGATTTCAGTTCCAGGCTCTTGGGAATGATGCCACTTTGTTTGCATCTAAGGTTGAATCGCAAGTGGTTCCTATAATCTGCCCTCTTCCTAGCTGTTTTCTCAAACTCTCTAACAAGCTTAGAGAAACAATGACACACAAATTTGTGAAGCGTTCCTCATTTTTGATCACCTGCAGTGTTCCGTCAGTGAGGACTGAACTTGGAAAATGGGCCTTCTCCTATTATGCTCCTGCTTCCTGGAATATATTACAAAAAGACTTAACACTAGGATGACTGAATTTTCAAGATCCTGAGGACAAACCCCCTCCTTCTCTTCAACCATTAGTAGGCCATTAACTGCCTTTTGTTATAAATATGCGTGCACACAACTCAGACACCCCCACCACACCAGACTGCATTCCAATGTTTCCACCAGGTAAGTAAGTCTCTGCGAGGCCCTGACCAATTCACACATAACAGACCCTGAAGTTATCTCACAGTTGAACATTTTGGGACATCCACTGAACGGAAAGCTTTGTCTGCTCCAGAACAAGTTTATGCATACAATTGTCTTATTCTGCTGTGCTAATTATCCTATAACCCTGATGTTCTGTCAAATAAATTATTTTGCTTACAAGTACTATCTCTCTCCTTGTCAATCAATCAATCAATCACCTTTATTTAACCAGGTAGAGCCCATTGAGATCGAGATCCTTGTCCTTGGCACATGTATATACGGTGCATTCCGACACATGCAGGTGGCCCATTGCTGTGTTCTACAACATGCTTGACCTATTGTTGTCCGTCATCTGACGGACCGACACAGGTCACATGACATGAAGTCAACTGACGGACCGAAATAGGTCACATGACCTAAAGTCAAGTGACGGACCAACACAGGTCACATGACATGAGGTCAACTGATGGACCGACACAGGTCACATGACCTGAAGTCAAGTGACGGACCAACACAGGTCACATGACCTGAGGTCAACTGACAAAATGACACAGGTCACACGACATGAAGTCAACTGACGGGCCGACACTGGTCACACAACATGAGGTCAACTGACGGACCAACACAGGTCACATGACCTGAGGTCAACTGACGGACCGACATAGGTCACATGACCTGAGGTCAACTGACGGACCGACACAGGTCACATGACCTGAGGTCAACTAACGGACCAACACAGGTCACATGACCTGAGGTCAAGTGACGAACCAACACAGGTCACACGACATGAAGTCAACTGACAGACAGGTCACATGACATGAGGTCAACTAACTGACCGACACAGGTCACATGACCTGAAGTCAAGTGACGGACCAACACAGGTCACATGACCTGAGGTCAACTGACAAAATGACACAGGTCACACGACATGAAGTCAACTGACAGAACGACACTGGTCACACGACATGAGGTCAACTGACGGACCAACACAGGTCACATGACCTGAGGTCAACTGACGGACCAACACAGGTCACATGACCTAAGGTCATGTGATGGACCAACACAGGTCACATGACCTGAGGTCAACTGACAAAACGACACAGGTCACACGACATGAAGTCAACTGATGGACCGACACAGGTCACATGACCTGAGGTCAACTGACACAACGACACAGGTCACACAGCATGAGGTCAACTGACGTACCAACACAGGTCACATGACCTGAGGTCAACTGACACAATGACACAGGTCACATGACCTGAGGTCTACTGACGGACTGACACAGGTCACATGACATGAAGTCAACTGACGGACCAACACAGGTCACATGACCTGAGGTCAACTGACAAAACGACACAGGTTACACAACATAAGGTCAATTGACGTACCGACATAGGTCACATGGCATGAGGTCAACTGACGGACCGACACAGGTCACATGTCGTGAGGTCAACTAACGGACCAACACTGGTCATATGACCTGAGGTCAAGTGACGGACCAACACAGGTCACATGACCTGAAGTCAAGTGACGGACCAACACAGGTCACATGACCTGAGGTCAACTGACAAAATGACACAGGTCACACGACATGAAGTCAACTGACAGACCGACACTGGTCACACGACATGAGGTCAACTGACGGACCGACACAGGTCACATGACCTGAGGTCAACTGAACTGGACAGACACAGGTCACATGACCTAAGGTCAACTGACGGACCGACACAGGTCACATGACCTGAGGTCAACTAACGGACCAACACAGGTCACATGACCTGAGGTCAAGTGATGGACCAACACAGGTCACACGACATGAAGTCAACTGACAGACAGGTCACATGACATGAGGTCAACTGACGGGCCGACACAGGTCACATGACCTGAAGTCAAGTGACGGACCAACACAGGTCACATGACCTGAGGTCAACTGTCAAAATGACACAGGTCACACGACATGAAGTCAACTGACGGACCGACACTGGTCACATGACCTGAGTTCAACTGATGGACCGACATAGGTCACATGACCTGAGGTCAACTGACGGACCGACACAGGCCACATGACCTGAGGTCAAGTGACAGACCAACACAGGTCACATGACCTGAGGTCAACTGACAAAACGACATAGGTCACACGACATGAAGTCAACTGACGGACCGACTCAGGTCACATGACCTGAGGTAAACTGACGGACCAACACAGGTCACATGACCTGAGGTCAACTGACATACCGGTATAATGGACCAGATTGCACATTTATATACGGTGCGGCCCATTGCCGTGTTCTACAACATGCTTGACCTGGCAGCGATAAATGCTTATGTGTTATACAAGGCTTGCACTGGGTCCAAGGATTTTGGACTGAGGGGTAGGGGGTGGGGGGGTGTAGGTGTAGAATTAATGGGTCATTAGCAGGGTCATTAGCATGTGAATCGACATTATATAGCCCACTGAAAGGGACCGGGGGATTTGGAAGCCAAGTTCCCTTGCGCAAAAAAGCGCAGCCTTAGTCAAATTAGTGTTAAAGCTCTCGGCCTTGACCTCTCTAAATGGTTTTAAGAATCGGTTGGAATCCTGGCAAAAACCAATGCAGATATGTTCTTGTTTTTGATTTTATACATCTATCTTATAATGTTTTGCTAGTTTTTGATACTTGTTTAAAATAAATCTGTATTTCTTTCTTATGTTTTTCTATTGTTTATTGTTTAAGGAAATTCTACCATTGCTGTTCATCATTCTTTAGTTTGTAGCAGGTCGCTCTTGTAAATGAGTCCACGAGGCTCAATGAGATTTACCTGGCTAAATAAAAGTTGAATGAAAAAGTTTGAGGCAATCCTGGCCAAAGTGGTTCAAAATACCCTGATGCATGCTCAATAATCCAGGTAGAAAAATCTAAAAAGACCCCATAGCACACCCATGTTTCTGCCTATAATATTGCTCCCCATATGTGAAGTAGATTGACTGCGGTCTACACTCATCTCCAGGTCAGCGGTCACTCTTTCAGAGATGAAGATGTTCACATCCTTGATAGAGAGGAATGATGGTTTGAGAGAGGAGTAAAGGAGGCCATCTTTGTAAAAATAAGTTGTCCATCATTAAAGAGAGGTGGAGGCCTCCGGGTTCAACTGTCCCCCTCTTACAATGCTGTTATTGCCAGTACCACTCAGCCCTCTGTGAATAGCAAACAACCATCAGGGTGCTAACGATCCATCGTTAGTCTGATGGTCCTCCTTGATCATGTGAGCAGCTGGTTTCAGGCTGTCATCTGCAAACTAACTCGTTGATCCACTGTGAGAGGGTGCTATTTATAAGACTGAGCTGAATACAGCATCTCAGACTGAGTAAGTCTTTCGGACGAAAGACGAAACGTTTCTACAATTTTTTTGCTCTGTTTTGTTTTGTTTTTTGAATTTCCAGAGGACCAGACTTACCTTTTTAGATACATAAGATGAAGCATTTTCTCTGCAAGACTTAAGCTCTCGGCTTGAAGTCCAAGCCTACTGAAGGTGCCGATGGATGGAACATCTTCTCATCAGCTGTTGTCCTCACAGACCCCTGAAGTAGTCACAGTGATGTTCAGCTACCTTGGGCAGTTCTTGGAAAGTCCTCCTCATTGTGTATCCTGATCTTATCCACCAGCAGAATCCCAGAAAGATGAGTGATCTGGTGCCTTCAACACTGACCCGGTAAGGTGCAGAACCTGGTGGCATGATGCCTTGGTCTGGTTATGCATTTCAGCTGATGCAACTTGGTAACTCGTTTCATGGCTTGCAGTGATAACAAATTACTTTATTTGATCACATTAAATAGCTTTTTTAACCAAAATTCAAAGTAAACTATTTAATAAAATAGTGAAACTTTAACCAAAATTGTGCGTAAATATAATCAAAATACCATAATTGTTGCTGGGATTTAGAATGCACCTGTCTCTAAGCCGCACTTCTTAAAGGGGACCAAATATTGGTTTTATAAATTTTTATGGTATGTCTGTGGGCTATCCAGACCATGTTCATTCAATTTATTGCACAAAATAATTCTTAGATAATAAAATATCCCCTTTCTAGTTGTGCATTTTCTGACTTCCGTTCTGAACAGGCTGTTTATGATAATGAGCTTTGAAGGCCACACCCTTCAAAAATCTGTTTACATTAACTCCACCCTCCAAAGGGGACCCTGAGTCAGACCCAGAGGAAGACGCCATTTTGGGCAGGGCAAATGAGGCGCTGACGAATCGCGTAGGCCGCTGAGAAACATCCATAAGTTCACCCTCCATGTTAAAAACTCCGTCTGACTCTTCGAAAACAAGCAATAAGGCTGCAGAGTAACACACTGGCTGCTAACTGCTATACACACTCTCTCTAGCGGGGACCACTTTTGTTCACGGACCACATCGGGCGCTGAACGGATATGGTCCGTGAGCAGTCGTCCGGTTGATTTAAGAGCCCGTTTTTTTTTTTTCGTTTTTACTGTTAGATAATTAGTTATGCGGTACTACATTTTAACAACAACGAAACATTGAACTCTGAGATGAACTCAGGAAAAACAACCGTGACGTATTTTATACTGAAGTGGGTTGAGCCGCACCAGGGGTGGCTAGGTGAGGGGCTGGACTCAGGTTGAGGTGGGTTGTCCTACGGCTTATGACATCACTTCTTTTCAAGCGGTGTTCACGTCGTTGATTAGTAGAATATGTTGCCAATCAAAGTGGGATAGATCCCAGAGGAATGACTGTTCACAGAAATGTTTAAAATCCCTTTTTTTAATTATTCTGAGCTTAGCAGGTGGAAGTTTAGTAGATCTAAAAGCTGCTATTATGGAATGATCACTCAAAATGTTAGCAAATACACCTGTTCCAGGAAATTTTTGAGGTGCATTTGTGAAAAACAGATCTAAGGTGGAAGATTTTTTGGGACATTTTTTGTTTGGTCTGGTGGGAGAATCGATAAGTTGTGTTAGATTGAGAGATAGGCAACATTCCTTGAATTTATCACAGAGGGGGATTGACTTATTCCAATCAATGTTGAAATCTCCTACCATAACAATCTCATTGTGTTTTAAATTTCCTATGAATTCAGTCAGGGAGGACAGAGCTTCAGGTGTTATGGAGGGAGGACAATAACAACCTACAACAGTTATGATCTGACCTCCCTTCAAACTGATGTTCACAGCTAAAGCCTCAAACTGGTTTGCAATTGTTTTTTTAGATGCAATCCTGGTAGCCAAAGAGTCTCTGATGTAAATAGCGACTCCACCTCCCCTTTTATTACAATCAGAACGATAGATCTTAAATTCATTGATTGCCAGGTCATTTTTCAAAACAGATTTGTTGAGTCAAGTTTCAGAGATAACGATCACATCTGCCCCAGAAGAACTGATTAGGATTTTCAATTCATCAAGTTTTTTTAGGAGGCTACGAGCATTTACTTGCAAGAAATGGAGACCTGAATTCTTTTTAAACTCACTGGGAGTACTGTAGTTAATTGAGGGACCTAGGTTGGACTGAATCCCTGAGATCAATAACAACATTAATATCAGACATTTACTTGACTTCTTTGTCACTGATGTGTAATTACAGGAGTTAACAATGTGACATTTTGCATCCATAATTGAACCATGAGAAACATTGATGAAGACACGATCATTCAGAACCCAAAAACAATGAAAGTTGCAATGATGGGTAGATCCAGATGTGCTGATAAGATTCATTGATTCCAGGTAGTCTGAGAACTGAAAATAATGACAGTAATATGAATGATGCAGAAAAGTCTCAGACCATAAAGCGTCACAAATTAAGTGGGCAAACAATTTCATTGAGGAGGTCCAACTACAGTTTGTGTGAGAGGGGATCCAGCCCCCCTGTGAATATGAATGGATGTGGCCCTGGTTAACACAAGCTGGATCCAGAATCAACGGGTAGAAACAAGTAATTTGCAGCAAACAGCAGAGTGTGGTGCCAAAAAAGCCTCCTAAAATTAAAGGCATGATTGTAGCCTGTATCAGGACAGCAAAGAAACAACAACGTGAACAGTACCAAACAACAGCGACAGCAGCTCCTGATCCTCAGCGGCACACATTTCTCTCCACCGGTCTGATCCACAATTCGCTCCCAACAGTGTGAAACAGGCACCACCAAACAGCCACCAAACAGCTACGACCCTGCGACGATCCGGATCCTTTGCGCTTCACTTTCTGCTCGTCTGATCCACAAGCAGCTCTCAACAGTTCACAACGGTGTGAAAAACAGGCACCAAACAGCAACAATCCTGATCCTTTGCGCCTCACTCTACGCTCGTCTGATATACAAACAGCCCACAACAGTGTGAAACAGTCACCAAACAGAGAAGATCCTGATCCTCCGCGCTTCTCTCTCCGCTCGTCTGATCCACAAACAGCCCACAACAATGAAATGAGGCTCTTTAAAGTTATCTGCAGCAGGTAAGATGTTTGTTGTTGAGCTCACAACAACAAATTAGGCTCTTTAAAGAGTTATCTACAGCAGATAAGATATTTGTTGTTGTTGAGATATTGGTTTCTTCAAAAATGAGGCTCTTTAAAAAGTTATCTACAACAGGTAAGTTGTTTGTTTATTATTGTTGCTCTCCTCTTCAGCCTTCAGCCTCTTCAGAATGAAAAAGCCACCTCCAGAAAAAAACACCTCCAGAAAAAAACACAGCAAGTCTTACCAGAAGGACTGAAGACCTCTCAGCTCCAGAATAATTTCAGCAGTAGTTCATCCGCGCGTCCCTCAGATGAACGCACGTGTGAGCAGAATGAGCACAAAGCAGAGAGCGCAACAAACATCCCCACGGCCGCGCGCAGATGGGCTCAGGTTCCACGGAGGTAAACAGACTTTACTGTGGACTAAAGACGGTGTCCCCACAGCCAGTTCGGTTAGGTTCTGGTCCAGTCAGAAACACCTCCCCCCACGCTCACGAGCCAGGTACGCTTTCCCCCATGCCACGAGGTCAACAAAGGACAGCAGAAAAAATCAGCATAGTCAAAAACTTCCCTGCTAATCTTGGTGAAACCAGGAGAACCACAGGAGAACCGCAGGTCCAGGTCCAGGTGCAGGTGGGACGTTCAAACGGGGTCCAGTGAGAGTGGCAGAAGAAACATCGGGTCTTCGTGGGCGGCTCTCCGGCATTGGGGCTCACCTGGCCGTGCAAGGTAGCTCAGAAGGACCGGTGAGGTGAAAACGTCCGAACCTGGTCCGACAGAAATTTTTTGAATGGTCCCGTCCGGCTCTCTGAGTTACTGAACACCGAATTCAGATGGAAGATGGACCAGCTTTGGTCCAATTCGAAAAAACGGGTCAGTTAGTTGATAAAAGCACTCAGAGAGACCAGAGGGTGCTGCCGCTCGTTAGTTCGCCGGAACCGGAAGATACCGGAAGACTCAGAGTAGAGCCGCCTCTTCTCCATGTCGAGAGGAGCCAGTTGAGGTGACTTGGGCATCTGGTTAGGATGCCTCCTGGATGCCACCCTGGTGAGGTGTTTTGTACACGTTCCACCGAGAGGAGACCCAGAGGAAGACCCAGGACATGCTGGAGGGACTATGTTTCTCAGTTGGCCTGGGAACGCCTTTGGATTCCCCTGGAGGAGCTGTCCCAAGTGGCTGGGGAGAGAGAAGTCTGGGCCTCCCTACTTAAGCTGCTACACCCTCAACCCAACCCGGGATACGAGGAAGAAAATGGATGGATGGATACAAGTGAGAGCCCTTTTAATGGTTTCTGATGGTTTTTAAACATAAAGTTGCTTCAGTTGTTTTAATGCTTCTGTACTAAGATGTGATTTTAATAGAATTAATTTTGTGTTTCAACACTAAGTTGCTTTTTAAGTATTTTTAACCTTTGTGTTCTTTTGAATCAATAAGGTTTTAAGTTTGATATTTTGCCAAGCAAGGTGGTGATAAACAATAACCTAGATTTCAAGCCTCAAACAAAATGCAAAACTGCACTCATCAACTTTTTGTTCTTGATTAAACAGCAAAGCATCATGCTATGCTCGACAGAAGTGACTTGTAATCAACTTCCAATCATTAATGGCCCTGTTATCTGCACCTGGCTTATGAATAAACAAAATTCTCACTCCCCCCACCCCCCACAATCACTTGAAAGTTATCCCACTGAGAGGCACTTCCAGCATCATCAGTGACACAACTGGCTGATTCTGGGTCCCAAGCGGCAAAACGCTCCTTTGGAAGAAAGCTTGATCAGCTGCCTTTGGCCTAAACAGAGGTATTCTTCGATTCCTGCTGCTCTGTGGTGTAATGTGTGTGTGTGTGTGTAATCACAGCTCAGCTCAATTGGACTCATTGTTGTAGAGCCTGTAAGCCTGCTTTGTACACTGATTGATTCATGTCATGTGAGAGTGAGATGCTCCAAAAGACCTATCATCATTCATTTGTGCTGGTTTCTGTTTATAGGCCACTCTGCACTGATGATTACCAGATCAGGAGATCTTTAATTAGTGGCTTTTATATAGAAGACAAATGAAAAACAAAAAGGGAGAAGAGTGCATTGTGATCAGACTGAGAAAGTGCTTGATGAGTAAACATTTTCATTAAAGTGTTAAATATTAAATGAAAGGCAACATTTACAAACAAATTAGCGTAAAGGTCACTATTGTTTTCTTTTTTAATGCCTCTGCTCTCTGGCCTAAAGCATGTTCAGAATCAATGCTACAATCTCAGCTGTAAATCTAAGCTGCTTGATTGTATACAGTTACTCCAGTCAAATCTATTTTTTAAAATAAATATGCACAATGTGATGCAGGATTTTCATTGAAAACATCAGCAGAGTGATCATCTATTGGCAAAACCATTGGAAGGGAAATGCTGACAATGCAAGCTAACTAGTACTTTAGTCACTGAATTTTGTGGAGATTCTTTGCTTTTTGTGACACTACCCACAGTTCTAACTGATAATTCATTCATTCATTCAACCTTTATTTATACAGGCTAGCCTCGTTGAGTCACGGGTTAATGAGTTGCATTGCGGAGCTTACCTCTCACACCTTCTTCTTCTTATTATGTTTTGTGGCGGTTGGCAGACCAACGTAAGGTGCATTACTGCCACCTAATGAGCTGGGGTGTGGACAGGAGATAAACATAATAATAATAATAATAATAATAATAATACAATTTAAAAAACTACTTCTGTATAATGAATTCCATAATTCAACTAAATGTTCTCTATTAGGTTTGTATTTTTCAAGAAAATAATAATTTGGTCTTTGACTTTACTGATATCACTACTTCATTATCATCATCATCAGCTTTATTTATAAAGCGCTTTAACACAGCCACAGCTGAAACAAAGTGCTGAACATCAGATACAAACAAGATAAAAGAAAGCATAAAAACAGAGCTACAAAACTAACACACAGTGAACTAAAATTTCAATTTAAAATACAATAAAATGGCAAGTTAAACAGGTAAAATCAATAAAGAATGAAGTAAAATCAAGTGTCAGTTGGGTTGAAGGCCAATGAGTATAGATGAGTTTTCAAACGGGTTTTAAAAATGGATACTGAGGGGGCCTGTCGAATGTGTAAAGGCAGAGCATTCCATAACTTAGGCATGCGCGTAGCCAGGGGGGGTTCGGGGGGTTCGAATGAACCGCCCACTTTGTCTATGAAGTCCCGCCTACAACTCACGCACAACACAAGTTCTGTGTTAAGAGAGGTGGAAAGAGAAGATATGGAGACGCCGCTAATGTCGAACCGGTTAATATGCCTGTGGTTAACACAAACTCCTTTTTTTTTCCAACAAAAGACAAACGTAAAATAAGTTAAAATATTGCCCACTTCGAGGATTCGAGTTCAACCAAAGTGAAGATCAAACCGAGTCAAGAGAAAGTTTGGAGTGGCAACCTGACGCGCTTCCAATGAACCACCGAGTCGTGATGCACTTTTCAGGTCCACTTTTTCTTTAAACGAACCGCCCCTCATAAAATCCTGGCTACGCCCATGCTTAGGGGCACTAACAGAGAAGGCCCTGTCTCCTCAAAGCTTCCTCTTACTCTTTGGAATGACTAGGAGCAACTGGTCAGTAATGTCAATGTCAATTTTATTTATATAGCACATAAAAACAACCGAAGTCGACCAAAGTGCTTTACAGTTAAAAAAAAAATAAAAAACAGAGTAAAATGCATCTAGTGCCACTAAACATAATAAAGCTATCAGTAAATACACAACAACAATAAAATCTGCTCAAAATTTGATCTCAGATTCTGCGAGGATCAAATGCCACGTAAAAGAGATGAGTCTTAAGTGAAGATTTAAAAGTGTCAACAGTCTGAGCGGTCTTTACATTCTCAGGTAAACTGTTCCATAGTTTTGGAGCAGCAACCGCAAAAGCCCGATCTCCTCTAGATTTCATTCTGGATCTGGGGACATCTAAGAGAAACTGGTTGGTTGACCGGAGTGCTCTTACAGGAGTGTAGATATTAATAAGATCACATAAATATGATGGAGCCAGACCTTTTCAGATTTTAAAAACAAGCAATAAAACCTTAAAATCAATTCGATAGCAGACAGGGAGCCAGTGAAGAGAAGCCAGGACAGGGGTTATGTGTTCATATTTTTTAGTTGAAGTTAAAAGACGAGCTGCTGCGTTCTGGACAGATTGTAAACGATGCAAAGATGATTTGTCCAAACCACCATACAGTGAATTACAATAGTCCAAGCGAAAGGTAATAAAAGCGTGAATCACCTTTTCAGCAGACCTGAGTGACTGGGATGGAGAGTAATGGTGTAGAAGCTGTGCCAAAAAAGGTGGGCAAGGCTGTTTAAAACCTTAAAAACAAACAAAATAATTTAAAAATGAACTCTAAAATACACGGGCAACCAGTGGAGAGAAGCCAGGACAGGTATGATGTGCTCTCTTTTGCGTGTTCCAGTTAAAAGATGTGCAGCAGCATTTTGCACCAGTTGCAGACGTGCAAGTGAGGACTGGCTGACTCTAAGATAGAGAGAATTACAGTACCGTATTCGTCGGCGTATAAGTCGCACCAACTTAATTATGCCCAATTAAATGGAAAAATCAACGTATGTTGCACCGTCCTATAAGTCGCACCTCACGTGAACTGGTGTTTTGCCCAAAATGGACTGGCTGCCAAATTGTTTGGAAGGACTTTTGACAAGATTATCACTTAAAAACTACAGTACTGTATTTTGTTTGATGCGTCTTAGTTGAACTTTTCATTAATAAATTAACATTACCGTATTCGTCGGCGTATAAGTCGCACCGGAGTATAAGTCGCACCAACCTAATTATGCCCAATTAAATGGAAAAATCAACGTATAAGTCGCATCGGCCTATAAGTCGCACCGGCCTATAGGTCGCACCTCACGTGAACTGGTGTTTTGCCCAAAATGGACTGGCTGCCAAATTGTTTGGAAGGACTTTTGACAAGATTATTGTTACGGCTCGAAGGCACGTAGCACACAAGGACACCAGACACAGAAAGGATGTTAAAAAAAACAAAGTTTATTTTAGGCTCTCTGGAGTCTGTGTCCTAAAAAAAAGATGATTAAAGAAAAAGATGGACTTCTCAAAAACCAGCTTCTGGATGATTAATACAAAAAACTCAAAGTCCAGCGGGACAATCACGGCTCTTGGTTTTCATCACCCAGCAGGTCTCCACAATGGAAGGATTCAGCTTCCTCTTAACACACACAGCAGGTCACAATGGAAGGTTTCAGCTTCCTCTTCTTCACACACGCAACAGGTCTTCACAACAGCTTCCTCCTCTTCACTCATATGCAGCAGGTCACTCTTCAGCTTCTTAGACAGCAGCAGGTTTTCACAACGGAAGGTTTCAGCTTCCTTTTCCTATGGCTCATCAAACGGCCTCCTCAAGTGGGTTAAACCACAACATCAAACGGCCACCTCAAATGGCTCCAAACGGCTCACAAACGGCCTCCTCAAATGGCTCCAAACAGCTCATCAAACGGCCACCTCAAATGGCTCCAAACGGCTCGTCAAACGGCCTCCTCATGTGGTTTCAACCACATCATCAAACAGCCTCCTATGGCTTCATGGCTCCTCTTCACACTGCTGCTGCTGCTTTTGCTGCTGTTGCTGCTACAGACCTCTGTTCAGCTTCTGCTGCTGCTGCTGCTTCATCATCAGGTCTGCTGCTTCATCATCAGGCCTGATGCTCCTTCATCCCAGACTGCTGCAGCTGCTTGGATCAGCTGCTCATACATCAGCGTCTGGTTCTGGGACTGCTGGAACCTCAGCTCCTCATGCAGCATGGATCTCCTCCTGCTGCCACTCTCACTTGGAACTCCTCTGCTTGCTTGAACCCCTCTGCTGTGTGGCTTGGACCTAATATGGAGAGAGAGCAACTACCTCCACCTGCAGCAGGTTAACGAGCACCAGCTGCAGTCAATTAGGCTCCTACAGCCTAAACAGCTCATGCCTCTGCACAAAACCTCAAAAAACCTTTAAACAATTTTATGTTCTGACAATTTTATGTTCTGACTAAAATAAATTATATGCCTAAGGCATGTAACAATTATCACATAAAAACTACAGTATTTTGTTTGATGTGTCTTAGTTGAACTTTTCATTAATAAATGAACATTATTTTGGACTGGCTGCCAAATTGTTTGGAAGGACTTTTGACAAGATTATCACTTAAAAACTACAGTATTTTGTTTGATGTGTCTTAGTTGAACTTTTCATTAATAAATGAACATTATTTTGGACTGGCTGCCAAATTGTTTGGAAGGACTTTTGACAAGATTATCACATAAAAACTACAGTATTTTGTTTGATGTGTCTTAGTTGAACTTTTCATTAATAAATGAACATTATTTTGGACTGGCTGCCAAATTGTTTGGAAGGACTTTTGACAAGATTATCACTTAAAAACTACAGTATTTTGTTTGATGTGTCTTAGTTGAACTTTTCATTAATAAATTAACATTATTTTGGACTGGCTGCCAAATTGTTTGGAAGGACTTTTGACAAGATTATCACTTAAAAACTACAGTATTTTGTTTGATGTGTCTTAGTTGAACTTTTCATTAATAAATGAACATTATTTTGGACTGGCTGCCAAATTGTTTGGAAGGACTTTTGACAAGATTATCACATAAAAACTACAGTATTTTGTTTGATGTGTCTTAGTTGAACTTTTCATTAATAAATGAACATTATTTTGGACTGGCTGCCAAATTGTTTGGAAGGACTTTTGACAAGATTATCACATAAAAACTACAGTATTTTGTTTGATGTGTCTTAGTTGAACTTTTCATTAATAAATGAACATTATTTTGGACTGGCTGCCAAATTGTTTGGAAGGACTTTTGACAAGATTATCACATAAAAACTACAGTATTTTGTTTGATGTGTCTTAGTTGAACTTTTCATTAATAAATGAACATTATTTTGGACTGGCTGCCAAATTGTTTGGAAGGACTTTTGACAAGATTATCACATAAAAACTACAGTATTTTGTTTGATGTGTCTTAGTTGAACTTTTCATTAATAAATGAACATAATTTTTGTATATTTTGTGTCTTTCATCATTTATCTTTAAAGATAAACACATAAAAATATATTTTTATTAGCTGACATTACAGTAAAAAACGTGTCTCAGTTTAAAATGATGACAGAAACAGATACTGTATTTATTTTATGGTTTTTATTTATTTATTCAAAACCATTGAAGTCTTCATCTTCTGTGTCACTGCACCATTTTTGGACCAGGCAGATGTCAACAGTGTAGGTACTGTAAAGGGTTTCTTAGCGCCCATAGCGGCCGAAACTGGTACTGCACCATTTTTGGAGTTTTTGACCAAAGTCAAATTATAATAATAATAATAATAATAATAATAATAATAAACTTTATTTGTATAGCACCTTCCTACAATGCCTTGCATTGACCAAGGTGCTTAACAGGATAAAAAGATGAATAAACTGGAACAATAAATCAATGAAAATAGAATAAGAAACAACAGCAATAAAAGAAGCAATGGAAATAAAAAATGCTACATACTAAAATAACACAAGTAATAAAAGTTACACGCTGAAAGCTTTTTTGAACAAGTGGAAATAAAAAGGCAATGGAAATTAAAAAAATGTTACATATTAAAATACCAGAAGTAATAAAAGTTACACACTGGAAGCTTATTTGAGCAAGTGGAAATAAAAAGGCAATGGAAATAAAAAATGCTACATACTAAACTACCAAAAGTAATAAAAGTTACACACTGAAAGCTTTTTTACACACTGAAAGCTTTTTTGAACAAGTGGGTCTTCAGTCTGGTTTTAAACAGAGTCAGATCAGAGGTGGCACGCAGCTCAAGGGGGAGGCTGTTCCAGGCTTTTGGGCCGGCAACAGAAAATGACCGGTCTCCCCATTGTTTGTACCTTGAGCGAGGCACCTCCAGCAGGTGTTGACTGGCAGAGCGTAAATCTCTGCCGGGCTGATGGGCTTTCAAAAGTTCTGAGATGTACAGAGGAGCAAGTCCATTCAGAGCTTTGAAAACAAACAGGAGCAGCTTGAACTGTATCCTGAACTGAACCGGGAGCCAGTGTAGAGAGGACAGGACAGGAGTGATGTGTTCATATTTTCGTGTGTTGGTCAAAAAGCGCGCGGCAGAGTTCTGTACAAGCTGTAAACGGGAGATGGAGGATTGATTAATACCAACATACAAAGCATTACAATAGTCATTACACATTACAATAGTCATTACAAATTATGACAAAAATATTGAAAAAATCGACGTATAAGTCGCACCGGCCTATAAGTCGCAGGGCTTAGAAATGTAGACAAAAAGGTGCGACTTACACGCTGGAGAATATGGTAATCCAGCCGTGATGAAATGAAGGCATGGATTACTGTTTCGAACTGTTGCCGTGAAAGAATAGGTTTCACCTTTGCCAATTTTCTTAAATGATAAAAAACAGACTTTACTATGGCCCTTATTTCACTCTCAAGCTTAAAATCACTGTCCATCTTAAAACCAAGGTTTGTAACTGTAGATTTTACATACATTGTCAGGGGGTCTAAGTCAACTGAGGGCTCGAACAAGCTCCACTAGGTCCAAAAACAAGTACCTCAGTCTTTTTTTCATTAAAATGCAGGAAGATTAGGGCCATCCAAGCTTTAAGATCCTCGAGACATGATAAAAGAGGTTTAATGGACCAGGCATCAACGTGCCTCAAAGGCACATAGATTTGGCAATCATCAGCGTAGCAATGAAAGGAGATACCATATTTTATAAAAATCGATCCTAGATGAAGCAGATACAGTATAAAGAAAAAAGCAAAGGTCCTAAAATTAATCCCTGAGGTACGCCACATGACATATCAAAAAAGGCGTTCAATACAGAAACAACTGGACATTATTTGTAACAGAAGACGTTTTGCTTCCTATCCGGGGAGCTTGTTTCTGTATTGAACGCCTTTTTTGATTTACCATGTCCTGGATGACTGAGAATCTTCACCAGCATGCCACATGACAAAGGAGCAGAAAATGATTCAACCAGCAATTTTTACAGAAAATGTTCTGTCAGCCAGATACTATACCATAAAGCATTTTAAACAGGAATAAATCCAAAGTGCTGAACAAACAAACAAACAAAAGGGAACACACACAATGAAGTACAAAACACAAGACATAAAAACATTGCAGATCATAAATAAAATGACCAAATACAAATCAGCTGGTGTTGAAAGCAACAGAATAGTAGTGAGTCTTTAAACGGGATTTGAAAACTGAAATTGTTCAAAATTATCATGTATGTCTACAAATCACTGAACAGTCTCGCCCCTGCCTATCTCTCGGATTTGATACTCCCATATGTCCCACCACGGACACCAACCACTCCAGAGCAGTCCCACCGATGCCTACTTGGTGCTGTAGATGTAACAATAAAATGCTATGGTCCATTGTGTCAAACACAGCAGTTAAATCCAATAACACAAGGATCACATCACCTGAGTCACATGCCAGAAGGATGTCATTAAAAACTCTCAGCAGAGCTGACTCTGTGCTATGGAGAGTTTTAAATCCAGACTGGAACACGTACATGATGTCATGTTCATCCAGGAAGGATTTTAACTGAGCATACCGTATTCTCCGGTGTATAATACGCACTTTTATTGCTCATTTGAATATCCTGCGTATTATACACCGAAGCGTATTATCTATGGATTTTTTCCCATATTTTTAGACCCATTTTTAGCTCTGATTCGCCGTTTTTCATTTTGGCCAAAAATGGTGCAGTACCAGTTTTGGCCGCTATGGGCGCTAATGCACCCTGTAGTCTGTTTATTCAAACTGTTTAAATTCATGCTGAATAGCAAATGTTATTCCAAAATGTTATTCATGAAGGATTTCTCTTCTCAAACCTGCAGTGAAGATTCAGTGACACTGTTTATCTCATTTTAGTTTGAGCTCAGGACAATCTCCTCAGAAGATACTTTTGTTTTTGTCCTAATTAATATTCAGATGAACAATATCTGTTTTTGCTATTATCATTAACATAGGTCCCATATGTGATGCTTTAATGACGTTGTTTTAACCAAACCAACAGGTTAACAGTGTTGTGTGTAGTGTTAAGATCAGTTTTTATCATAAAATGCTGACATCTGAAACTAACACTTTATCTTTCTGACAATTTGTAATGTTTGATTCAAATTAAAAGTAATAAAAGTATTACTGTCCCTTCAGGAATAACTCCCAAAAAGTTCATTACTGAGAGCGATCAGAGAAGTGTTTCTGAGGTCACGGTTGTATCACTAGTTTCAATGGGTTTGGCGCCATCTAGTGGCCATAAAAAAGACTGTCACGGCAGCGCGTATTATACACCGAAGCGTATTATCTAAGGGTTTTTCTGATTTATTTCCAAAAATATGACAAAGCGTATTATACACCGGAGCGTATTATACACCGACGAATACGGTAAACATTTTTTCCCCAAGATTTTTGACAGGAGGGGAAGTTTAGAGATGGGCCTAAAATTCCCCAATACAGTGGGATCAAGACAATTTTTTAACAGGGGTTGTACAACAGCATGTTAAAAATTAGCAGGGACTACTCCGGATAACAAACTACTATTAATTTACTCAATGCTACATTAATAGTGATTATTTATATGCACACTGTAAAATAAGAACCATCTTACTTGATTTTTCACAGAAAATATGCATACCGCGAGAACCGATCAACAGAGGACGCCATTTCTTCCGTGGTCCACACTGCTCTCACCCACCTGGATCAGAAGGACTCATACGTGCGTCTGCTCTTCGTGGACTTCACATCTGCCTTCAACACCATGATCCCCCAAACTCTGATAGACAAACTATCTACACTTGGACTAAGCCCCTCAATTTGTAACTGGGTACTAGACTTCTTAACAGACAGACCACAGTCCGTGAAGATCCACAACTTCTCCTCCTCCACCATAACCCTCAGCACTGGCTCTCCTCAAGGATGTGTGCTGAGCCCCCTTCTGTTCACTCTGCTCACATATGATTGTACAGCCACACTTCCAGGCTGTCATATTGTTAAGTTTGCAGATGATACAGCGGTGGTGGGATGCATCACAAACAATGATGAGTCCAGCTACAGACAGGAGGTGGAACACCTGGAGAGCTGGTGCAAAGAGAATAATCTTCACATGAATGTGAAGAAGACAAAGGAGATGATTGTGGACTTCAGAAGGAATAAACACACCCACGCCCCACTGAAAATAGGTGGGTCTGCAGTGGAAGTGGTCTCCAGCTACAAATACTTGGGTGTACACATGAATGATAACCTCAGCTGGAGCAACAACACCACCAGCCTGATCAAGAGTCAGAGTCAGAGAGAATTTATTGTCATTTGCACCGCATGTAGTACATGTGTTGAAAACGAGATTATGTACACAGGGTCCCAGTTACATCCAACAACAAATGCAAGAGAAAAACAATAATAACATCTAGGATTAACTAAGAGAGACATCAGCTAGTAATACACTAAGCCCTAATGTAGTAGAAAAACATCATTATAAACAGCAGCACGAACATGAGTCATTATGAGCAGATGGTCACAGATGAACGCAGCAACAAGAAACAGATCAGTATCAACATGATGTGACATTTTGCAGTGTTTATTCTTATTATTTATTTATTCATGAGTCTGACAGCCTCAGGGTAGAAGCTGTTCCTCAGTCTAGTGGTTCTACATTTGATGCTCCTCAACCTCCGTCCCGAGGGGAGTGGTGCAAAGAGTGAGTGTGCTGGGTGAGTGAGGTCTTTCATGATGCAGGTGGCTCTTTTTCTGCATCTGGAGGTGTAAATGTCTGTGATGGTGGGGAGACTGACTCCCACAGACTTCTGTGCAGCCTTCACCACTCTCTGTAGAGCTTTCCTCTCTGCAACTGTGCAGCCTCCATGCCACACGTTGATGCTGGAGCACAGGACGCTCTCCACTGCACACCTGTAGAACGAGGTGAGGACTGAGCTTCTCAGACCAGCTCGTCTCAGCCGTCTGAGGAAGTAGAGTCTTTGATGTCCTTTCTTGATCAGGCTGGTGGTGTTATTGCTCCAGCTGAGGTTATCATTCAAGTGTACACCCAGGTACTTGTAGCTGGAGACCACCTCCACCGCAGATCCACCTATATACAGTGGGGTGTGGGTGTGTTTGTTCCTTCTGAAGTCCACAATCATCTCCTTCGTCTTCTTCACATTCATGTGAAGGTTGTTCTCTTTGCACCAGCTCTCCAGATGTTCCACCTCCTGTCTGTAGCTGGATTCATCATTATCTGTGATGCATCCCACCACAGCTGTATCATCTGCAAACTTAACAATATGACAGCCTGGATGTGTGGCTGTACAATCATATGTGAGCAGAGTGAACAGAAGAGGGCTCAGCACACATCCTTGAGGAGAGCCAGTGCTGAGGGTGATGGTGGAGGAGGAGAAGTTGTGGATCTTCACGGACTGTGGTCTGTTTGTTAAGAAGTCTAGTACCCAGTTACAGATGGAGGGGCTTAGTCCAAGTGTGGATAGTTTGTCTATCAGAGTTTGGGGGATCATGGTGTTGAAAGCAGATGTGAAGTCCACAAAGAGAAGACGCACGTATGAGTCCTTCTGATCCAGGTGGGTGAGAGCAGTGTGTCAAGAAAGGTCATCAGAGACTCTACTTCCTCGGACGGCTGAGACGTGCTGGTCTGAGCAGCCTAGTTCTCACCTCGTTCTACAGGTGTGCAGTGGAGAGCGTCCTGTGCTCCAGCATCAACGTGTGGCATGGAGGCTGCACAGTTGAAGAGAGGAAAGCTCTACAGAGAGTGGTGAAGGCTGCACAGAAGTCTGTTGGAGTCAGTCTCCCCACCATCACAGACATTTACACCTCCAGATGCAGGAAAAGAGCCACCTGCATCATGAAAGACCTCACTCACCCAGCACACTCACTCTTTGCCCCACTCCCCTCAGGACGGAGGTTGAGGAGCATCAAATGTAGAACCACTAGACTGAGGAACAGCTTCTACCCTGAGGCTGTTAGACTCATGAATAAATAAAAATAAAATAAAAAATAAACACTGCAAAATATCACATCATGCTGATGCTGATCTGTTTTCTTGTTGCTGTGTTCATCTGTGTTCATCTGTGACCATCTGCTCATACAAACTCATGTTCGTGCTGCTGTTTATTTCCACTATATTAGGCTTAGTGTATTACTAGTTGATGTTTTTCTTAGTTAGTTCTAGATGTTATTACTGTTTTTCTCTTGCATTTGTTGTTGGATGTAACTGGGACCCCTGACTCTGACTCTGACTCTGACTCTCTGACTCTGACTCTGACTCTGAAAATCAATACAAAGATGGACATTAAGAAAGGTGCAACAACTGAGAGGGTCTACTCTCTGATCAAACCTAAATGGGTTTGTTCGGGCCATGGTTGTGCTACCTTCGTACCTCGCACAATGGGAGAAACTGCCTCAACGCATGGTAAATACTTAGCTACGGTGAATGTCCTTCAGCAATCAGGTGAACATCCCCTGTTGTTCTATGACAGGCTCCTCTCTGCTTATTCAGGTGACATAACTGACCCTGGCATAGAGGAAGATGAACAGTTTAAACATCTTTTCAGTACAAATCTCTGACCTAAGCTTAGCAGATGTGTACGCTTCAAGGCTTATTTTAATGAGAGTACCATGGAAGAAGTTAAACAATACGCTGTGAAGGTTTTTGATATGTTCACATAACACAAAACACCCTCAGAGGTGTGCCCAGGTCAAAAGGTCAAATCCCACTCACAGAAAATAGAAGAGGTTCCCTCTCCTATAGAGAGCGAGGATAAACAGAATTTTCATACTAACAAACAACAGAATGTTGCTACCAGCTGGAACAGTGATTTAAATCGGTTTAAAGGGAGTTCTGTTCCTCGTGCACCTCAGATTGACAAATCTGAGACGTGCAATGAACCACAAAAGGTGGGTGTTCGCTCTCTAGGTGAACCAAGATGGTTCAGATCAAACCAAATGGGTTTAGACCTAGGTCTAATAGTGGGTGAACTTTGAAAGAAGTTGATGTATGGGCGCCAATACCCATTGAACAATGGTTGGTCCCAACAGGAACCCACGGGACGCGGCCCTCCTGCCCCTGCACCTCGAACTACACAGTTTGAGGCATGCAAAGAGTCACACAAGCTCCAGATTAAGGGCACGACACCTCCGCGCTTGGAAGAGACTGATGGTAGTGAGTTGTTTGTTAGCTGATTTAAGTGTTACAGAGACTGACCGACAGGGAACAATGAGTGGTGTTATCATTGATAATAACACAAACAACATTGTCCAACCTAGTGAAGTGATGTGTAACACTGTCTTTTACGTAGACTCAGAGCAGACTGTTAACAACAACAACGTCAACACTGCCAAAGATGCTGACAACAAACAAATTGCTGATAGTCAAAAGCATCCTGAAGGTCATGATGCTGTCAGCAAACAAGATGCTGACAGTAACAGAGTTTACACGGACAGAGTCACACGTGAACAGAAACATGTGAAAAAACTTACACGGTTTCTGTGTAACCTTATCAAAAGGGGGTGGCTAAGAAAGCTTACCTGCCAATCACACTGGAAGGGGTCCTCGCGCGAGAAGCACTCCTGGATTGCAGTTCAGATGTGTCTGTTATGTCAGCCGAAATGTTTGAGGAGCTAAGGACCGCCGCTAACGGTGTTAACAGGCAAATACCCTTCGGGAAATGTGCTATTGAACTGTAGGGCCTCGCAGAGACGGGAACATCCCTGAAAGCTATAGCTATAGTTCACATGCAGATTGGCAAAATGTCACTATACCACCTGGTACAGGTAGTCCCCGACTTACGAGCGCTCTGACCTACGAGGTTCCGGACTTACGAGCTGACGAATTTTGGGAAAAAACGCAAAAAATACAGAGTTTTTCTGTGTTTTTTCACCACAGTTAGCTAAACATGTGGACACACGTTTCCGATCATTTTTATACACTCGTAAGCAGTTTTTCGATAAAAAACGAGTGTTTGTAGTCGCGCTAGCAAAACCGTTCCAACTTAAGAGCGAAATTCCGGACTTACGAGACACGTGGCGGCCGTTCCAAGTTACGAATTTTCGCTTTACGAGCGACTCGGAGGAACGGAACTCGCTCATAAGTCGGGGACTACCTGTATATGTGTCTGAACTTGACTCACTCCAGACTCCATTTTTGGTTGGCCAATATTTTATAAACCGTTTCGACGCAATTATAAATTATGGTGATCAGACAATGTGGGCCACAGTGAGCAATCCACTGCCGATCGAGGTGCCTCCCTAAGGTTAGAACACTGACTGTCTAACAGCAGGTACCGCAGAGGTCACAAGGGAGCCCCCAACCGAGAGCACAAGCCCGGTAATGCCCCTTTTCCACTTGCTCGGCCCAGAGCGGCTCAGTCTGGTCCGGTCTGGTTCAGTTCGGATCGGCTCACATGTAGGTTTGTCTCCATTCACTACTGCAGCCCTTCTGTGGGCGGGGTGTAGAATCTCACTCGTCCTACCACGTGGTGGCGGTAGTGTTACCTCAAGCTATTTACTAGCCACCACTAAACATTAGAAGAAGAACACCCTGCAGGACCTTGTCTCACCACCTGTTGGCGGTAATGTCCCTTGAGCTATTTAATGCTCTAATCTTACTTTATTGCCTTTTCAGCTTGTTTTAAACCCCTGTGTTTTCCATTTTTTTCTTTATAATAAAGATTATTCTCATATATGTACAAGGTTCCTGTTAACATTGCTTAACACATTGATCGCACTGCCCTGTAATCAGTTAAACTATTTTTACAGTAAGGTACAGATTAGGAATTAATTAGGTTTCAATTGGCCCTGTAATATTAAATGTTTGTATTTCATTAAATTTAAACGGTAATATTTTGTCAGGGATAATTCAAAGTCAAATGCAAATGGATAATTTGGTTTAAACTGTCCCTTAAACATTAAAAGCATGTTTCTTTAAACGTAAAAACAAAGTATTAATAATTAAATGTTTGTTGATCAGGAAACTCGTTTGGGCATCCAAGAACAGCTTCATCGGGGTTTATGTTGACGTCTGTGCACCCCGGAAAAAGCTGCTGCACCATGACCCGACATCAGGAAGGATGGATGGATGGATGGGTTCATGTTGACGTCTGTGCATCCTGGCAAAAGCTGCTGCACTACCCATGACACGACATCAGGAAGGATGGATGGATGGATGGATGGATGGATGGAGGGCTGTTCAAATCTAATAATCTTTTTCTTATGATTCTTTAAAGGTCAAATGCAAATGGAAAATATTCTTAACTTCCAGTATGTTTTTAAACAAACACTATACTGTACACACTTAACATTGTAAAATATGTTTAGGAAATTATTGTTCAATGACACCACTTAAGAAATAAAATGTTTATTATGAAAACTAAGAAGTGAAAAAAGCACAAAAATAAATACTGCATCCACCTAAATGATTTTTTTCCTGTTGTCTCATGGGCTTCCTCCAGAAGACACAAGTTGATAAATTCTGGTGTTGACTTCTTCGTCTTAACTGTAAAAAAAAGAAAAACATGGTTACCGGTAATTCAGTCTAGAAACTGTTTTATATGTAGATATATTTTATAAGATATATGTAAGATATATATACATATATCAAATATCTCAGAAACCACAAAGCAGATATTTTTCAAACTAAAACAGTGAAATCACAACATGTTCATGTACACACTGTAAGCTGTTGGAGTTATTTGAATTAAAATTCGATTTTTTATAGACATAAGTGTGTCGACCTAGCTTTTTTTTCTACTAGTATTTAACACATATCTTATATCTCAGAAACCACAAAGCAGATATTTTTCAAACTAACAAAATGTAATCACAAGATGTTCATGTACATACTGTAAGCTGTTGGAGTTATTTGAATTAAAATTCGATTTTTTAATAATTTATTTTCGTAGCACATGTGACAGGTTTGGAAGTAGTCAAAACAAATCAATTTAAATCCAGCAGATTTGACCACAACGTGACATTATTAAGGACTTGTTAACCTGAGGAACCCTCGTGGTATAAAGCCAGCTATGAAATATATTTTTTAAGCTTTTATTTAGCTACATTTAAAAGAAAGAACGCCGATCGACCCCACCCGCGCGTGCATGTGATGTGCACGTGTCGACCTACTTTGTTAAATCCAGCTGATTTGACCACAACGTGAAATTATTAAGGAACTGTTCAGCTCAAGCACCCTCTTGATATAACGTCAGCTATGAAATATATTTTTAAAGCGTTTATTTAGCTACATTACAGAAATAAAGACGGCTCACGTGCGCGCGCGGGCGCGCGGCAAAGCTACTTTTTTAAATCCTGCCGTTTTGACAACGTGAATTTATTAAGGAATAGTTCAGCTTAAGACACATGTTTGCTGTGATTTTAAATACAAATAATTGTTTTTACCGTGTTAATCTTGTAAAGTCCTTTGGCGTTTGCTCTCTCGCGGCAGCCACTTCCTCAAACTCAGTCCAGCCTCCTACCCACGGTTCGGGTCCAGCCGGCCTCGACCCTGCTATGAGATGAATCCGGAATCTTGGCGCGGCGCCGCGCATCTGTGAGGTGGAAATGCTGTCCAACACGCGTTTGGCACGCAAATATGACGTCACATCCGACCCGCGCCACCAAGTGGAAAAGGGGCATAAGTGAACCTTCAAATACAGGTGAGACAGAAGAGACTCAACAATTGGACCTGACTCTGGCCCAACAAGAGAACCTCCTCTGTGAGCTGACACCTTCAGCACTCACTGAACACTACCTACCACAGGTAGAAGAAGGTGTGGAGTTCCAAGGATCCCACACCAAAGACGCTGTACTGACCTCTGGGACAGGTATTTCAGCTATCAGCCAAGCTTTCGATGAAACCTTGGTTCAAGGGCATCTGAGTCCAGAAAATGAGAGTCGACCAAACGCTGACAGTCACTTGGACATCATTGTTGCAGATTTCGAGGACCCCTCATCAGACAAAAAGGGGGCAAAATCACATTTCCTACCACAGGTAGAAGAAGGTGTGGAGATCCAAGGATCCTACACCGAGGATGCTGTACTGTCCTCTGGGACAGGTAATCCGGCTATCTGCCAAGCTTTCGATGAAACCTTGGTTCAAGAGCCTTTGAATCAAGAACTATTCAGAAATGACATAGTTCTTACGGACTCAAAGATCACCTCTTCAGTCATGAAGTGGAAAGACATACACCACAACGACAGTGACCCATCGCAGTCTGACCAGTCAGACACACTTGCGACTGCGCCGACAGTTGTGACACACCTGAATTACGCAGAAAGAGGTAAACGTACGGAGATATGTTGGCCGAAACCTATGAGGTTCCTGTACAAGGTTCCCAATAAACTGCGCAAACAGCTTGAACTAATGTAAACAATGGCATCCTAACTCCTGCCCATGGACGGACGTCCTCACCTGTGTGCGTGGTCCCCCATGACCACAGGGGGGTGTTGTTAGGTCATGCCCATGTCAAGGACAAAGATTTCCATAACCCCACAAATGACAAAGATCTCGCAAACTCACAGACTTCATGGGAAAATAAGGTCGTCCAAGCACAAGATAGTAAATAAACTAAACAGTTTTAGCACTTTGAGATTTTTATTAATGAAAAGTGCATTATAAATTGAATTCATTTTTATTATTATTATAAACTATATTAGTTGCGTAAAGAAACAGTTCCAACTAGAACTAAGAAACGCAAAGCTAAAACCCACAACAAAAACTAACCTTAACAACCGTTTAAGTCTGTAGGATTTAATTGACATCGGTTACAAAGCTAAGAACTGTTTTTCTTGTGTGTGACACGTTGGAATCTGACACCAGAGTGATATAGTGAAACGTTGTTTTCTAGTTGCTTGATTGCTACTTTTGTTGTTATTGAAGTTGTGATTGTTTTCTGAACACTCCCAACCAAAAGAGTTTTTGATTATTGATAAGTTAAAGACTTAAATGGATTTAACTATGCCAACATGCTGTTCATTTTGTTAAAAATCTCAATCTTTGAAGAGTCATTGTAGATTAATACTACTTAAGGTACTATAATCTACACTGATCTCACAATCATTTAAGTAGAACCGATTCGCTCGTTTCTATTCTAGATGTATTCCTTTTGATGAGTCTCGCCATAGACTTCAAAAATTATTAGGAATACCAAATCCTACGTTGCTCGCCTAAAAGACAACAGACATTTAGACCAAACTATATTTCATATTTATATTTTAGTTTAACCTAAACTAAGTAATGAATGGAGGAATAGTTTGAAAGTAGAGGCCTTCGTTACAGAAGCCCTCCAAAAACTCTAGGTATAAATCCCTATATCTGATTTTTTACAGCATTGATCCACCCCTTAATTGGTAATTGTAGCTGATAGTGGTGAAGGCTGCACATAGGTCTGTCGGAGTCAGTCTCCCCTCTTATCACAGACATTTACACCTCCAGATGCAGGAAAAGAGCCACCTACATCATTAAAGACCTCACTCACCCTGCACACACACTTTTTGCCCCACTCCCCTCAGGAAGGAGGTTGAGGAGCATTAAGTGTAGAACCAACATAGACTGAGGAACAGCTTCTACCCTGAGGCTGTTAGACTCATGAATAAATAAATAATAAGAGTAAACACTGCAAAATATCACATCATGCTGATGCTGATCTGTTTTCTTGTTGCTGTGTTCATATGTGACCATTTGCTCATATAGACTCATGTTCGTGCGGCTGTCTGTTTGTAATGATTTTGTTTTTCTATTACATTAGTGCTTAGTGTATTTCTAGTTGATGTTTTTCTTAGTTAATCCTAGATGTTATTACTGTTTTTCTCTTACATTTTGTTGTACATAATCTCATTTCATCACATGTACCACATGCGGTGCAAATGACAATAAAGATTCTCTGACTCTCTCTGACTAACTCTGATCCAAACCATGAGAGCTTACATACCAGGTGCATATAGGTAAGGCTAATGTAAAATCCCTGTCATAAGCCCACCTAAAAGACATACTTGCATGACACAGAACCAGGGTGGCACTGACTGGAAGCCATCCAGCCCGCAACCTTCGATGTGGGGACCTGCTACTCCAACGTTGGTCTTCAACCTTCATCCAAAGGTCGCCTCCTCTGCGTCAATCGAGGGATCCCCTCTACATGCTGATTAAAAAACCATTTGTTGCTGATGAAATCAATAACCCCAATCGTTGTGGAATTACCGCTGTGGATTATAAGACTTTGTTTCCAAGGGATCACAGACTCAGTTTTCCAAGGGTTAACAGACTATGTTTTCCAAAGGATTGAAAGCTTACCGCAATGGGATTAGCTACGAACAGTATGAAATTTCCAAAAACATTATGGGAGTATAATTTTGATTTTTTTTTCTCCACTTGCTGGATTACATAAAGGTCAGAGACATTCGGTGGTATCCTTTCGTGTTGGAACTCATCTCCAAGGACAGGCGATGACTTCCAAAAAGGGGGACTTTAGTGATATAGCACTCTCATGTCCATTACTGGATTTAAACCTCTTCACATCTCTCTGAAACTCTGAATGTTACACTTTTCTTGAGCTCTCAAGGAGACAAGTGGACACTATTTTGTTACATTTATTTTTAATTAAGAGCCACAAATCAGAAGATTCTCTTTAATTTGTGTTAATTCAGAATTAATCAACAGTATATTCTTAATATGTGTATGATTTACTAAGCTGGTATATTTTAAATATGCCAAAGTTAAGAGAACATGTCAGAATGATCTTCTAGACTTTGTTTTAAACTGTATGCTCTATGCAGGAGGACTATGTCTAAAGTTGATAAACAATCTGTGTGTGTTTGTTGGAAGTGTTTTGGAACGAAGGAAAAGTTTTAGACATAAGTTGTCTCTTGTCTCCCGTCCTTTCTAAAAACAATTAATCTGTTCTCAAAACAAATTCCATGGTTTGTTCACACCTGCATATTCTGACACACGTTTTTTCTTTCCTGTCCTGTCTGCCCTACCTGTCACTCAGACTCACTGACTTGCAAAGTCACTCCCTCTCTAGTGGTAAACAACCAATGAGCAAGAAGTATTTGACTAAGTCACACCCCCTTCTTAAAGGGACACTTCCTGTAGACTTGTCGGTGTGAAAGGGAGAAATAACTAACAACTGGTTCTTCTTTGGAAGTTGGTGGACGTTCTGGTCAAATGTCAATTAGACCTATGTTATCAGCAGGGTTACGGCACAGCTCAGCTATAACTCACTCATCGGTTCTGAAAGAATTTGTTTTCTGAAAGTTTTATTTTGAAACCCAGTCAGGACGTTGGCCTGGTTCCTGCCGGGAAAGGCGCACTTCTGCTTGTTGAATCAGTTATACACGCGCTGAAGTTTCAACTGGACGTCAACTGGATAACACCGTCCGTTAAGTGTCCAAAAAAATTCTCAGCTCTTATCTCCAGAGACGTATCGTCACCAGGTAAAGAGTCGTTGATTGTATGCTGAACGTGTGGGAAGTCTAGCCGGACTCGTGTGGGAAAAGTGTCACCCTACTGCATTTCAAAATAATTAACTTCTGTTAAACTTAGCTTTCATTCCATTCCTTCCTCCTTATTCTTATTTTCTTAAGCCCTTAAACTTTTAAGTAAATGTGCCAGCAAGAAGTTTAAACATAATTTGTCTGTTTGTTCCAATTTGAATTCTTGTCTACAGTAGTTATTAAATCAGAGCTAATCTCGATACAAATGTTTAATGTACTTTTATGATTTTCTCAATAAAAGGTCTATCTTATGGTGGATCAACATAAGTTGAAGTCTCTCGTGAAATTCCATTTTGTCTAGTCACAGTTAAGCAATTTAATCCGGAAAAAGGGTGAATTTGCGAATGAATTTGGGTCAGATCAAATCTGCTCCAATTTCTTCTGGAATATTGTACTGGTCAGCAAACTGACAAGTATTATATCCCTTACATATAATTGGCACCGCTCGGTGTTCAGTTACATAATATATCATCTCCTCTCTATCCATAGCTCACTCAACTCCCTTTTTCCTGGAAAGAAAATAAAGAGACTTCTTTTTGTAACTGTTTTCCGTCTGTCCTTCGGTTCTTTCACAATGAATACATCCTTCTGCTTCTTGGTAACTTTTAAGTTTAGCTTTGAAACAACAGCACAACTTATAACTGAAACTTGAGGGGTGGAACAGAGCCACGTTTGTTCGTTATTCACTCAGATTTATTCAACTTCAACTTTATTATTAGGTCCCCAAGGGGCAATTGAGAGAGCCAACAAATTCATTCATGCAAACTAGAATATTAAACAGGATAAAATAATAAAAAGAATAAAAGAATAAAATAAAAAGTATAAAAAAGTACCTGCATTACAGATTAAAATACAAGAGACATTTCAGAGGGTACAACTTAAAGTGAAACTAAACTGAAATTTAACTTTTTTTAGCTGATAAACTCCCTAGAATGTGTTTAAAATGTTTCATAGCACTATTTCTGTGTTGATTTTCATGTATTTGTGCGTATTAGATAAAATCGGCAATATTTGGTCAAAAAATGTGTTTACGGTACTCCTATGGGTTGAACAGAGGTTATTGCACCTTAATTTTCTTACTTGTTCTAACTCTCAGTTGTGACGTGTCTGCTCAGTTGTGACGTCACATCATCTCCTCCCTGAATATAAAAGTGGAGCCACTCCCCGAGAAGGTCACTCCCCCTGAAGTGCTCAGGGCGGAGTTGGATCAGAGATTAGCAACATAGCATTAGCATGGATGAGTGAAGCGGTTCCAAGAACAACTCTTCAAACTGATGTTCACCTACCCTTACACCATCAGGGTACAATCCGTTTGGAAGTGAGTACCATTTTACACCTTTCCATTCCATAATTTATCTTTTGAGTATATGACGCGTTTCTTCATGTGCTATGTTTACCTACAGCGTTGCTTCGTTGTGGCCCCACATACGGTCGTGGCGTTTTCATCTGTTGTTGATCAACGTTAGTTTGTGTTGTAGTTGTGTTTAAATGCTAAACATCTAGTGTTTCTTATGAACACCGCAGTGTGTGTGAACTCTTATGAACTCGGATAAGGAAGACCGCAACATCAAAAAACAATGGAGACTAGCTGTGCTAATTTTAGCTGTTGTAGGCTACTGGTTAACGATGTTTTAGACCCGGTGTTCTTTTGCTGCAAATAATGTTGTGGATAACAGGTATTTATAAAATAATATTTACTTGGTGAATGAATATCATGGTCATCAGCTCTGTGCAACATTATTTATTTTGAACTGGGTCATCTGTTTGACAGATCAACAAGGTGATAAAACAGTAATGTTTCTCAAGTATGCTTGTTTGTAAGGTGATTAAAAATGTGTTGTTCTTTTTTAGCTCCATGAGACGTTCCACATCCAAGGAATCTCTGAGCCGTGCTTCACAGACATCAAGCTTGATTGGAGACATGTTGACATGTAACTTTGGAGGTGATATGAGAGCTGATTCACCAGGTATTCATGTTTTATTTATTACTTTTGTAGCCCACCTTTACCCTCTGTCTGCAGGTAATACTATTATTATTTAATTATTATGTTTTATTTATTTATTTATTATTTTATTTATTACTTTTATTATGGCGGACATTATATAAAAACAAACGTTTAAAAAAAGTCTATGCAACATTAATTCTTGTTTATTTGTTCATTGTTACCTGTCCCAACATTTTGGGGATTTGTTGACACTGGAAAATTTTGAATCAACATTTTTCTCCATTAAAATGTTACATTTACTCAGATTAAACTTTTGTTCTGTCATCTTTGTTCTATTATGTGATCTTTCCTCTGTTCAGGACTGCAAATATCCAGAGTCGGGATGGAGTGAGTGGGAAGTCGACCGTTGCAACTAGGGATGCACCGATCCACATTTCTCACTTCCGATCCGATACCGATACTTATTAACTCAGTATCGACCGATACCGATACTTTCCCGATCTGATACTGTTCAGGTATTTGACTCTGTATAATGAAACTTTTGCACCCAAACTATTCATTTTAACATTGTGTGAGATAAACCCAATGAAGACACTCTTAAGCCTTACAATAGGGAACCCCCCTATTGTAAGGCTTAAGAGTGTCTTCATCCCAAGTAACAGAGAACGTTAACTAACGTTCTGGTATGGTTCTTACATGGTTCTGTTAGATCACAACGTTCTTAGAACGTTCTTTGAAGGTTTTGACTAACGTTTGAACAAACCTAGATATAACGTTCTAACCTAACGTTCTTAGAACGTTCTTTGAAGGTTTTGACTAACGTTTGAACAAACCTAGATATAACGTTCTAACCTAACGTTCTTAGAACGTTCAACAAACGTTCCCTTTGCCATCTGCCAGTTTCTACACAAAGTATTTTCACACTGGTTTATTTTTCTGTTTTAAACGTTTTGTCAGTTTTTTGAAACAGCTCGAGCTGTTTTTTTATATTGTGTATATATATATATATATATATATATATATATATATATATATATATATATATATATATATATATATATATATATATATAGTATATTGTTATTATTATTATTGAGCATGCATCAGGGTATTATTATTATCATCATTATTATTATCATTATTCAATTTTATTCTGCGTTACTCCAGGCGTACGTGAAACGTGAAGTACTGCTTTCTGCCCTTTTTTTTTGTACGTTCCAACCAATCAACGCCACTCTTGCTTATCAGGTTGCATGTGAACTTTGTCCTAACCAATCAACGCCACTCTTGTTTATCGAGGGAAGTAGCATGTCATCATATCCAACCAATCAACGCTTCGCGCGCTTCGTTCAAATGTAGCTACATCCTGTTCATCTGCTGCTGGGACAAGAAGCTGTTGTTGTGGACTCAGCGCTCGTAAAACTTGCTTTTTATTAGACGTCGACTGGTCTGACTCTGGACGACGACTGGACATTCAGTTGGAAGTTGAAGAAGGTAATCGGTTCTGTTTTCTTTATTTGCTAGCTGTTTTAGCCACTTGAATGAACAAAACCTGCTGTTGCTAAAAGCTAAGCTAACAACGAGCTAAAACGGGTGTTTATGCTGCTGAGGCAGATAATTTGAGGCAAGTAAAACACTGCAGGTTAGGTTATTCTAGCGTTTAAATAAGCCATATAATGTATGCTACGAGTTATTTTTTATTTTTTTGGCTTAGTTCCTGGATGGTTTTTCAAAGAGACAAGGCCCCGCATCCTCTCGATGTTGCGTCGCATTAACACACATGCCATAGCCAGCAGAACAATAACCGCAGCCAGGCTGAAATACTAATTTACTTTAAATACGTATTTCAGCAACATACTGTTTTTGTAGCTGCTTAAACAAGAGGCTGAAGGAAGACCTCTCATTCACACAGTCTTGAGAGGTCTTGAGAGTCAATTACTTTCTGACAGTTTCATTAAAGATTTACTGGTACAGTACATGAGATATTTTACTAACAGTTTGAAAGTGGCTGATAGGTAGTTATTTTAGATTTCTTGTAAACCTGTCTTAAAATGTAAGGGGTTCTGGACTTTGCAGGGGTCTGAAACCTGCGGCTCTGGAGCCACATGTGGCTCTTTGGTCCCTCAGCAGTGGCTCTTCCAAGCTTTGATCAAAAATAACTTTAAACTGAATTTTATTTGTTCTTATAACAACAAAAAGGGCTAGTTTTAGCAGTTTTTCCTGTCTTTTCCTTTGCAAATGTGTGAATACTAGAACTAATAGAAGGAGTAAAACATAAGTTAACTTTATTTATTCAAAGTAGGATATTTAATTTTTCCACAATTAAAATAATTTACCTAGACCTGCATAGTTCATTATTTTATTTTTTAATTGGGAAAGATCACATTATTTTTCCTTCTTTATGATAATCTGGTCTTTTTTAGTCTTAAAATGTAAAAATATCAACAAATCATTAGACATTTTCAGCTTTACAATGGCCAGAAAACTACCGGTCAGAAAATTGTCCTCTCACAAACTTAAAGTGGTCTGTGGTGATGTTTAATCATTATTTGGTTAACAAGATCCATGTGTTTTGCAGGTGCCTGTTGTGCCGGATGTAGAAGTCCCAAGGCGAAAGGTGAAGTCTCTACGGACTACCAGCTCAGCCTTGCTGGTTGGAGATCTACGGGAGAGAGTTATTGGCCAATTGAAGTTTGACTGGGAGGCAATCGGGGGCTCATAAAGATGTGGAGTCAAAGCCTTTGGCCAACACAAAGCTTGATACTTGGTGAGTGTATATAATGTAGGACAAAACTCTGCTCTCTCCTCACCATCCTACTACCTCCTGCAGCTCTTCTTCATCAATCACCTGTACATAGGGGTGTAACTAGGGATGTCCCGAGCCGATCACGTGATCCGGAAATCGGTCCCGATCACGTGATTTCAGACTCGACTCGACTCGGGCGTTACACACCGATCAGGGATCGGATATATATGTGTATATTTATTCTAAACACAAACGGGAATATTATATTAACTGTATGTTGAGTTACAGAGTCAAATTGTCTCGGAACAAAACATGCACAATAGTTTTGCAGCAGTGCCTGCCGTAAAGCAGTGCCTGCCGTAAAGCGGTGACTGTCGTAAAAAAGAAGCGGAACGCGGCATTAACTTGAAGTGGAGGCAGCGATGTCTGTCGTGTGGAGATATTTTAAAGTGGATGACAAATGGAAAGTTCGTATTTCATAAGGAGGTAAGGAAAAGGCTGCATTTAACACAACAAACCTGATTAGGCACATCAGA
>JBBPBX010012185.1:18284-54517 GCA_038048925.1 Garcialebias charrua | reverse complement strand
TTTGTTTATGTAGATGATGTGAAGAAACGAGTCTGTGCGTCTTGGTGGAGACATTTCATGACATCACGTGATGTTGGCGTCTCCAGACGCTGCGCGCCCCGCAGCCTTGTGCGCAGTCTGTCTGTGAAGCTTTTGCTCTCCTACAAGTTATATAAGGTGTACTTTCACGTGTCATTTTGGAGAAATCTACAATAAACGCAGATAATGAATCACCTCCAGCTGCCGTGTCAACACCGGTGAGGGTGCGCGCGGCGCGCTCCAAGCGCGACCACTCAGCCTTTGGAATCATATGGATGAGACATTCCATTGGACATGATCCGGCTTTGTGTGGACTGGACTGCACAGTCCCGATCGACCTGCAGCTCCCTCTGTGGAACAGTTTGACCGCTGCTTCTGTATGCACGCGTGATGCACGGCTCCCCAGAGCGCAGCAGCAGTGCCAAACTGAAAAATGATTATTTCTGAAAACGGCTGATAAGCCATATCCTAGATCAGAAAATTATATCTGTTTCTAAATAAATGCTCTGCGTGTTACACTATTTATTATATCCTCCAGTAAGGCTGAATGAATCCGTTCCTGTTAAATTTATTTTTGGCACAACTTTGCGCGTCCTTTATTTCACTGCGTCATGTGGATGTAATACTTGTTAATCGTGTGTTTGGAGGGAATATTAATCATTTTCACATCATGAACAGTTAATAATAATAATAATAATAATAATAATAATAATAATAATAATAATAATGAATTCAATTTTCAATTCACCTCTCTGGTGGGGAAGGAGCCTGAGCTAGTGTGTGAGGTTGAGAGGTTCCGGCTAGAAATAGTCGGACTCACCTCAACGCATGGCTCTGGCTCTGGAACCAGTTTCCTTGAGAGGGGTTGGACACTCTTCCACTCTGGAGTTGCCCCTGGTGAGAGGCGCCGAGCAGGAGTGGGCATACTTGTTGCCCCCCATCTCGGTGCCTGTACGTTGGGGTTCACCCCGGTGAACGAGAGGGTAGCCTCCCTTCGCCTACGTGTGGGGGGACGGGCTCTGACTGTTGTTTGTGCCTATGCGCCGAACGGCAGCGCAGATTACCCACCCTTTTTGGAGTCCTTGGAGGGGGTATTGGAGGGTGCGCCTCCTGGGGACTCCCTTGTTCTGCTGGGGGACTTCAACGCTCACGTGGGCAATGACAGTGAGACCTGGAGGGGTGTGGTTGGGAGGAACGGCCCCCCTGATCTGAACCCGAGTGGTGTTCTGTTGTTGGACTTCTGTGCTCGTCATGGATTGTCCATAACGAACACCATGTTCAGGCATAAGGGTGTCCATATGTGCTCTTGGCACCAGGACACCCTAGGTCGTAGTTCAATGATCGACTTTGTTGTCGTCTCATCTGATCTGCGGCCGCATGTCCTGGACACTCGGGTGAAGAGAGGGGCGGAGCTGTCAACTGACCACTACCTGGTGGTGAGTTGGCTCCGATGGTGGGGGAGGATGCCGGTCAGACCTGGCAGACCCAAACGTATTGTGAGGGTCTGCTGGGAACGTCTGGCAGAGTCTCCCGTAAGACGGAGCTTTAACTCCCACCTCCGGGAGAGCTTTGAACACGTTCCGAGGGAGGCGGGGGACATTGAGCCCGAGTGGGCCATGTTTCGCGCCTCTATTGTCGAGGCAGCTTATCGGAGTTGTGGCCGCAAGGTTGTTGGTGCCTGTCGTGGTGGCAACCCTCGAACCCGGTGGTGGACACCGGCGGTGAGGGATGCTGTCAAGCTGAAGAAGGAGTCCTATTGGGCCTTTTTGGCCTGTGGGACCCCGGAAGCAGCAGATAGGTACCGGCAGTCCAAGCGGCATGCGGCTCGGGTGGTTGCTGAGGCAAAAACTCGGGCGTGGGAGGAGTTCGGAGAGGCCATGGAGAATGACTTCCGTACGGCTTCGAGGCGATTCTGGTCCACCATCCGGCGTCTCAGGGGGGGAAAGCGGTACGCGACCAACACCATTTATGGTGGGGATGGCGTGCTGTTGACCTCAACTCGGGATGTTGTGAGTCGGTGGGCGGAATACTTCGAAGACCTCCTCAATCCTACTGGCACGTCTTCCACTGAGGAAGCGGAGCCTGGGGACTTTGGATCGGGCTCTCCAATCTCTGGTGCGGAGGTCGCCGAGGTGGTTAAAAAGCTCCGCGGTGGCAAGGCTCCGGGGGTGGATGAGATTCGTCCTGAGTTCCTTAGGGCTCTGGATGTTGTGGGGTTGTGTTGGCTTACGCGACTCTGCAATATCGCGTGGACATCGGGGGCAGTTCCCTTGGATTGGCAGACTGGGGTGGTGGTTCCCCTATTCAAAAAGGGGGACCGTAGGGTGTGTTCCAACTATAGAGGGATCACACTCTTAAGCCTCCCTGGTAAGGTCTATTCAGGGGTTCTGGAGAGGAGGGTCCGTCGGATAGTCGAACCTCGGATTCAGGAGGAGCAGTGTGGTTTTCGTCCTGGTCGTGGAACACTAGACCAGCTCTACACCCTCAACAGGGTCCTGGAGGGTGCGTGGGAGTTTGCCCAACCAGTTTACATGTGCTTTGTAGACTTGGAAAAGGCATTCGACCGCGTCCCTCGGGGGGTTCTGTGGCGGGTACTCCGGGAGTATGGGGTACCAGGCCCATTGATATGGGCTGTTAGGTCCCTGTACGACCGGTGTCAGAGCTTGGTCCGCATTGCCGGTAGTAAGTCAGGCTCGTTTCCGGTGAGAGTTGGACTCCGCCAAGGTTGCCCTTTGTCACCGATTCTGTTTATAACTTTTATGGACAGAATTTCTAGGCGCAGCCAAGGTGTTGAGAGGATCCGTTTTGGTGGCCTTAGAATCGCTTCTCTGTTTTTTGCAGATGATGTGGTCCTATTGGCTTCATCAGCTCGTGATCTACAGCTTTCACTGGAGCGGTTTGCAGCTGAATGCGATGCGGCCGGGATGAGGATCAGTTCCTCCAAATCCGAGGCCATGGTCTTGAGCCGGAAAAGGGTAGCGTGCCCTCTCCGGGTCGGGGAGGAGGTCCTGCCCCAAGTGGAGGAGTTTAAGTATCTCGGGATCTTGTTCACGAATGAGGGAAAACTGGAGCGTGAGATCGATAGGCGGATAGGTGCAGCGTCCGCAGTGAAGCGGGCGCTGTACCGGTCTGTCGTGGTGAAGAGAGAGCTGAGTCAAAAGGCAAAGCTCTCAATTTACCGATCGATCTACGTTCCCACCCTCATCTATGGTCATGAGCTTTGGGTTATGACCGAAAGAACAAGATCTCGGATACAAGCGGCTGAAATGAGTTTTCTCCGCAGGGTGGCTGGACTCTCCCTTAGAGATAGGGTGAGAAGCTCAGTCATCCGGGAGGGACTCGGAGTAGAGCCGCTGCTTCTCCACATCGAGAGGAGCCAGTTGAGGTGGCTCGGGCATCTGGTTAGGATGCCTCCTGGACGCCTCCCTGGTGAGGTGTTCCGGGCATGTCCCACCGGGAGGAGACCCAGAGGAAGACCCAGGATACGCTGGAGGGACTATGTTTCTCGGCTGGCCTGGGAACGCCTTGGGATTCCCCCAGAGGAGCTGCTCCAAGTGGCTGGGGAGAGGGAAGTCTGGGCCTCCCTACTTAGGCTGCTACCCCCGCGACCCGACCCCGGATAAGCGGAAGAAAATGGATGGATGGATGGATGGATGATGAATTCAATTTATAACGCACTTTTCATTAATGGAAATCTCAAAGTGCTACAAGGTGCAACATATTTGAATGTCAATAAGACAAATAATAAAACAATTAAAATCAACAACAGTATCAGCTAAGATCAAAAGTAGAATCATGAGGAGTAAAGTATGCTCGGTTGAAAAGAAAGGTCTTCAAGCCGCTCTTAAAGTCAACCACAGACTGTGGGGCTTCAGTTTCTCTGAATCACCTGTAAGTGTCGCCAAAGGAACAAGAACCACAGAAACGTGCGTACGCCTGCTCGGGAGCTTGCGTGGATATGTACCTGGATGCGCATATATTCACGTTCAGTTCAGTTTTGATACATACGGGGTTTTGCGTGGAAAGTGACGTGCGCAATGTTTTTGTGCGCACGCACGGTTGATACATGAGGCCCCTGGACCCCGATACCTGCGCTCCCTGAAACGGACTTCTCCATCCCAGCCTTGTTCAACCTGTGCCACAGAGCAGCGGACGCGTTGAACATCCCCTGGCCGGAACCCCCACCTTGCCTACAGGTCACGAGGCTGGCGGGGAACTATTTTTATTCAAAACAGCAGGCTGCAACAAGGCAAAGGATGCCCGTCTTCCCAGACTTCCTCACGGAACTGACCCGCACCTGGCCTCAGCCACGAGCGCCCATGCTTCTTCCTCTCTCACAATTCCTCGACGTGGAAGGCATGGATCAGGTGGGTTTAGCCAACGCGCCTCAGATTGAGGACACGCTGGCATCCCACCTGGCTCCCAAGTCATCAGGAACAAAACCGACTCTCCCCAGCAAAGCTTGCAGAGCCTCAGCGTCGCTTCTCGAGAAGTGCTACAGAGCTCAAGGACTTGCGGCGCGCGCCATGAACGCGTCCGCGATGATGCAGGCTTACCTCGCAGAAAAACTCCAACAACTGCAGGAAACCTCGGATAAGCAAGCTGCTGCCGAATTACTGGACGAAGCCCGCAGAGCAACAGACTTTGTCCTCCGCATGATGGGGTCAGCTGCTGTGGCTCAGGGCAGAGGTATGGCGGAAGTGGTCATAGCGATCCGCCACCTGTGGATGACGTTGACGGATCTACCCGAGGGACAGAAGGTGCCTTTTCTCCACCACTCGATAGAAGCGGAGGGACTTTTTGGCCAGACTTTGGAGCGAATCCAAACCAAGCTGGACCAAAGGCGTGGCACCGCTCGACGACACGTGCGCCACCGCAGAAGCGGACAGCATACAAGGAGAGCCTCGGCAGAGACCCCCGCCGAGCAAATCTCGCTCCGAGCACGCATGGAACAAAAACAAGTTTGTCCCACGCCAAGCGAGCAGGCACAGGGCCTCCTCGGCGAGCCGGGACACTCGCCAAAAACGTGCCTGATGAACCAGGCTCACGTTTACATTTTAGACGGCCTCCCGCCCACGCGGTAACGGGAGTGTTCGCACCTTGTTCAGACTTTATTTGTAGCAAAGTACAAATGGCTGATAACTCTTTTGCATGCACAAACCATGTTCTCCCTGTTGTGAGTGACATCAAATCATGTATGTCGTTGCACGTAAGCACGAATAAAACTCATAAAACAGCACATCCCTGTTTTATTGATGTTCAAAAAAAAACCAAAACAACAACAACACACCAACACAACTAATGTCAACAGCACGGGCCTCTCTGGTCTGTCGGCCGTCATAAAGGGGGGGGGCACATCCCCCTCCCTCACGGCTCATGGGGTGCCAGCCTACTCAATAAGCCCCAGCGGGGTGCCTCAGGACATGTCTCCAGAAGACAGACCCGGAGGCGCCTGTGAACAGACCCTACACCTTTCGCGGAGACAAGTGGGAAAGGGCACGTGTCCTAGCCCCCGCTCCATTATGAGCAAGGGACCGGCTAATACACTAACCAGACGAACACGTAGCAGGTTCGCACCACAGGAGAGCACGTCGGATGCCCCAAGGCAGACACAACTTTCACACCCTCAAAGTAGTGGCTGTGATCACGTTACTGTGTGTGTAAAAGGATCGGAGTCTGACCAGAATTTTCCTCCTGACTTTGAAAGGAAACTGGGCTCCTTGAGTCTGCCGGCCACAAAGGACCATCCCCACATTCACACGTTGTTGTTGCTCCTTTATTATTCATGAAGGACACACAACCCTCGAGCGGTGGAGGAGCAGCATGTGTTTTTCCTCACAAAGCTGCGTCAAACTTGTCCCCACACAACAGTATCCCACTGGGCGGGACTACATTCAGAATCAGGAGATCTGCTCGTTTACAAAAGCAGCAACCCCCTCAATCCAATAAAGCCTATTTCAGAGGGAAACGGTAGCTTTCCTGTCCCAAATCAATCTAATAAAATTAATGGACTTCGTCTGTCCTTGAAGAGACTCGATTAGGGAAGTCTGTTAACACATCAACATGGAGGCCCACTCCCTAACTTGGTTGACCCTCAAAGACTCACACAGGAAGTAGCAGTCCAGCTGCTTAGACCAGGATCTGGTATTAATAGACCTTTTACCAGTTGACGTCATCGCGCATGCGCACTCGCATTTTTCCAGAATTTTCCGGAAGCACGGGCACGCAACTGGATTGTTGTCGTTACTGGCAACAGTCGCGGTGGAGAAATAAGACTTTTATTGTGTTTATAATTGTTCCAGGCAACTTCAACGAGTAAAAGAAGAAGGTGAGACTTGTTCGTTTTACAACGTCCCTCTGGGAAAGTCGAGTAGAGCGACTAAAAGAAGGAAGATGTGGAGCAAACCAGTACCACCGCCGGCCGGTACAGGCAGGATTTCACCCCGGCACGAAGCATCAACGTGTGTGCGTTTTTTATCTGGCATGGACATTAATGATCCAAGCTCCGTGGATTACGTTCCTACATTACATCTTGGATATGGGAAACAGACAGGGCGGAGAACGATCTCCCGCAGCGGAATGCTACTGGACAGCTGCTAAGCTAGCAGCAGCTAGCTAGTTCGACGAGACCGCGTTGTTCTTCGGTCTCCGCTGCGTGTGTTGGGGTTTCTGCCTGTTTCGACCTGCGACATGCAAGGAGATTCTTCCTTCGGCCCCACTGAAGAGCAGGTGAGTGGAATGTCAAAACGTTTGATAAGCCAACCGTTAACCGAATCTTCTAAAATCATTAAGCTACCAGTAAATGCATGATTTTTTGAGCCGGGACTTAGTGGCTCCTGGCTGGGTGAAGGTTCAGGCAGCCCCGCGCGCACGGTTCATCTGTAGCCAGGACTTAGTGGCTCCTGGCTGGGTCCAGCCGGTTCTGGACCTCCAGGGCGCACTGGATCAGGTGTAGCCGGGACTTAGTGGCTCCTGCCTGGGTGAAGGTTCAGGCAGCCCCGCGCGCACGGTTCATCTGTAGCCAAAAAAGCAACCCTGTCTAAGACAATGTGTATGGGCGTGCGGTTTCCTCCTCTCGTGTCCGCGGCACAATGTTCAGGCATTTTGACCAGCGGTTGTTCACTATTTTAAGAAAACAAGCTTCTAAATTACAACTCGCTATCATTACGAAGCTCCTCGGCCCCTTGCTTAGCCCCTGCATCCGGTTAGGGCTTTTTGCCGTCCAATCAGAACACTCGTTTCAGGCGAGCTTTGCGTGATGACGTCAACTGGTAAAAGGTCTATTCCAGCCTGTTAGCCGAAAAGGACAGGCTGATAGCTTCGGGCCTGCCTGAGAATGTGGTGAAAACCATACAAAAGGCCCGTGCCGGGTCAACACATTCCCTATACGCACAAAAGTGGCGCATCTTCGAAGCCTGGTGCTCAGAAAGAAATATAATTTCTTATGCTTGCGACCTGGCTCAACTACTAACATTCCTTCAGGATTTACTGGAAAAGGGTCGTTCTTATTCAACGATTAAGGTGTTCCTTGCAGCTATCTCTGCCTGTCACGAGGGCTGGGGACACAGGACTCCTGGAGCACATCCAATCATAATGAGATATATGAAAGGTGTGCTTCGAACTAAGCCACCCAGCAGGACCTTGACCCCTGGTTGGGATCTTGGCCTGGTCTTGGGGGCTCTTTGTGACCCGCCATTCGAGCCTCTGAGCGAGATTAAGATAGATTTTCTATCTTATAAAACTGCTCTTCTCCTGGCTCTTTGCTCGGCAAAATTTGTGGGTGACCTCCATGCATTGTCTGTACATCCGATGTATACCAGCTTCGCCCCTGACGGGTCAAAGGTCACACTAAGACCTAATCCCGCATACACTCCCAAGGTCTTGACTCTGAACCATAGGAGTCTAGACTTTGATCTCTCCTCCTTTCCGCCTGATCCTGTCCTCACTCAGGAACAGAAAAGGTCACAGGCTCTCTGCCCTGTGAGGGCTTTACGCATCTACATGCAAAGAACAGCCGAATGGAGAAAAACAAACCAACTGTTTGTATGCTTTGCCGCACCTGCTACAGGAAAGGCCCTATCAAGACAGCGCCTCTCACATTGGGTGATGGAGGCCATTAAAAGGGCATACAGTAGCAAAGGTCAACAAGTGCCCCATGGAGTCCATGCTCACTCAACCAGGGGCTTGGCCACTTCCTGGTCATTGTTCAAGGGCGTGTCAGTTGCAGACATTTGTGCTACTGCAAACTGGAGCTCTTTAAACACTTTTGCAAAGTACTACAGTTTGGATGTTACTGCGTGTGACATCACTAAGGCTGTTCTTTCTAATACACAATAGAAAGCAGCCTTGAGATGCCTTCTGGTCAAGGGCAGACTAACGGGCATTTCACTGAGCAATAGCCTATATGCCACGGGGGGGCGTGACGTACTTCCGGCAAAATGCAGCACCTACCCGCCACTTCCGGTTCCCATCCACCTCCGTTGTTGCTAGCGTTAGCTCCTAGTAGCAAACCATGACAACGAGCCGAAACGGGAAGCGGCCGCGCGCTACCGGCACTACACGTGAGTACCGTTGTGTCCGCCCACCGGTGGGAACAGCTGTTCCGCGGGGGGGTTTCGGCGAACATTTATCGCGGCTATCCGTAGGGGGAACGTCGCCATGATTTTATATGGTTTTATATGTGTATAGAGTTGTTATTGGTGTGTATGCTGATGTTTTATTAATTGTATTTAGTCACTTATGTTCGTGTCTTTCCCGCTAACCGGAAGTGCGCCGACTGTGTAATGACTGCGGAGGTGCTGGAACGGAAGTCCGTGGCATATAGGCTATTGGGACAGGTCCAGAGCCATATATAGAGTTCTGACACTCTTTGAAGTCGCCGATAGGCGGTCAATCGTTCCAAACAACGGCTATGGAAACCTTGTGGAGCTGCGCCCTCTGGCGGCGACGGAGCGCTATTGCAGGCAGAGTCAGACTGTAAAACAGCCATGGAACGAATCGCCCCCTCCATGACCCACGTGACATCCGCATTCCATTCTTACAACGGAAGTCTATGGAAGTGTCGCAACTCTCACTTTATATGGCTCTGGACAGGTCTAGCCTTCACGGTTACGTCGGAGTACGTCATGTTGCCTAGCAACCGTGACAGCGCTCAGCCTGGAGCTTGAAATGCTGTTTTTACTGCTTTTTTTTTTTTTTAAATCTAGAGGAAATGCAGAACTTTATCGCTGCTTTATCACTGCTGTTGGCATGTTTTATATCTTCTGCTGACCGATATATCCAACTTACTTTTTTTTTCAGCTATAAACTGTAGTTTCATGGATAATTTCATTGTCAGTATTAACTTAGTTAACTTGTGCATGATAAATGAATCAAAAATCTATCTTATTTACTAATTTAATAAAACAATATACTAAAATAATATTAACTTATTTAAAATTTTAAATAACTTATTTGAAATTTAGAATACAGCATAACATTTTCCAATATTTTATTGTATAAAATCCATTGGTACATAAAGGGGTTGTAAAAAAAAGGGTTAAAAACAGGGTCTTTCATCTATTTTATTAATAAAATAGCGTTTTCATTGAGCATCAGTAGATTAAGCCTAATTATTATGATATTTAATATCTTATAAAAAATTAAATCTTAAACTAAATGTTTTGTTGTTCTCTACATGTCCTGAACCAGACCAGACCCTTGTACTGTAGGATTAATCTGAACATCCCAGTCCTGGACCGTTACTTTAACCAAGAAGATCCTAGACTGGACTTGTGATGATGCAGGGAGTCTCTGGAGGTGTTGCTTCATCTCCTGGACCTGGATTCATGACATGGTTGGGGGCGACAACTGTTTTCTGGCTGGCAGATGGATCATCCTGCAGGTGGTCTCAGTCAGGAGTGTTTGGGACGCCTCGTTCTGCTGTCCATCATGGTGTCATCCACCTGCCTAAAAACCCAGAGGACCTGCAGGTGGTGTCCTGTGGGTTTGCAGAGCTGGCAGCCACAGAACCTTTTGTTGTTTTGAATTAACTTACTGTTAATAAAATGAATTATAGACAACTAGTTTTTGTAATCAATTTATTTTTTCAAAATTAGAACAAAACAAAGACCAACACATTTTTCAAACTCATAAATATACCGGTAATTTATTTACCGGTATTTGCATTTTTTTCTAGAATACTAAATAATCTTTCCATCATCTCCCTACTTTCATTCAACCTTCTCTCTTCTGCCTCCCTCTGCAGCTTCATATCCTCCCTCTGCAGCTTCATATCTTCTCTGATTAAGTCCATTAACTCATCCTCTCTGTTCTTCTTCCTCTTTCTTCCTTGTCTCTGTTCCGTTCTTTCCTCCTCCTCAGCCCTGTCTTGCTGGTCACCCACTGCTGTGCTTGGACCTGGATTGTCCTCACGGATGGAGGAAATTAGGACAGGAGGTGCAATGCAAGGTCTCTGTCCTAACGCCTCATCCATGAGGACAAACCAGGGCCACGTCGCAGCAGTGGGCTTCCCACTCACTCCTTCCCCTGACCCTGGATATTTGCAGTCCTGAACAGAGGAAATAAGATATCACAGTTGGCAAAAAGAGCAACAAACTTTTTATTTTTTTTATTTTACATGTACATACTGGATTCCAAAAAAGTTGGGACACTAAACAAATTGTGAATAAAAACTGAATTTAATGATGTGGGGATGGCAAATGTCAATATTTTATGCATAACATAACATAGATGACAGATCAAAAGTTTAATCTAAGTAAATGTAACATTTTAAAGGAAAAATATGTTGATTCAAAATTTCACAGTGTCAACAAATCCCAAAAAGTTGGGACAAGTAGCAATAAGTGGCTGGAACGCCAATCAACGCTCCGTTCAGAAGCCTGCCTCACTGATGGTATGGGGTTGCATGAGCGCTTGTGGCATGGGCAGCTTGCATGTCTGGAAAGGCACCATTAATGCAGAGAACTATGTTCAGGACTTGTCGCAACTTTTTTTGGGATTTGTTGACGCCATGAAATTTTGAAACAACATATTTTTCATTTAAAATGATAAATTCTCTCAGTTTAAACTTTAGATCTGTGATTTGTGTTCTATTCTGAATAAAATATTAGATGTTGGCACCTCCACATCATTGCATTCAGTTTTTATTCACAATTTGTTTAGTGTCCCAACTTTTTTAGAATCTGGTTTGTATCAACAGAGCACGTACAAATTATATAATTCATTACACATGTACATACTTTGTATTTCTTCTTTAAATTGTCCCATTTCTTTTTAGCCTGCAGAGGAGTTACTTTATCCTGCAGGCCCATCTTCTCCAAAATTACCCTAATAACATCAACATAAAATGAATGAAGAGGGGAAACATGGAAAATAATGTCTTAAACCCACAATGAAAAACAGTTTTCACAGCACAACACAAGAGGTTGCAGGTTATGTACAGTATAGGGTTAATGAAACTGTACTCAGAAGCATAAGATGAATCTTGTACCTCCACGCCACAGCTGCAGAATGTTTAGCCCCCGTAAAAAGGTGGCTGTTATTATTCCGAAGCTTAATAAAAGCCTCGGTCTGCTCCTTGCTCCCTAAAAAACAGAAGAATAAAATTAGCTTAGCGGCGATAATACGACGGGACCCGCTGTACGAGCTGACAAAAGATACAAAAAATATCTACGCAAATGACAAAAGACTAACATCCGCTTTAATCATTTATGTCATAAATCATAACCGCTTTAGGCTTTTAATTTTTTAATCCCACATTTTAACATAACTTACATTTAAAAGTGTATTCTGTCGCTTCGTCCGCCATTACGTTCATCCAAAATGTTCCCTCAATGCGCACGCGCAGAGTAAACGCAATGCATTTTGGGATAGCCTCCGTCTGGAAGGATCCACCGGACCTGTCCTTCAAATTCGGGGAAAAGAAGGCCGCATTCGTCGGCCGCATTGAAGCAGTCTTCGAATTGGGACAGGCCTTGGCGCATCGCTGTGACGTCAGTGGCCTTCAAATGCGGCCTCAGACCCATGCAGCCGTCGGATTGGGACACACCTTGTGTCTTTGGCGATGTGATGAGCTGCTGATTTATTAATGTCTCCACCTCCTTCTGCTCCTCCATGAAAGCGCTGCAGTGCGTGCACGACTAAATGAGCTTGGACCCGTGGTTTGAGAAGCAGGAGGCTGTTGTAAAAAACTCGGTTCTGCCGTTTCAAGATTCATGCTCCACTCCGCTGTTTAAATGGTGAAAAAGATTCGTAGTTCCGACCTTTCGTCGGGATTATTTTCAGCATTGTCTACAAAAATATTTTTTCTGCCCTCATCTGACCATTTAAATCCAAACTAGCTCAGGAAAAACATTGTTTTTCCCCCTCAGCAGCTAGCGTCGCGGCTCTTCATATCTGCCGTGTTTACTTCTTGTTGTGCTGAGAGTCTCCGCGGCTCCGCCCTCCTGCAGCCTGCAGGAAGGAGGGGCTGGGTCTGTGTTCAGTGAAGGAGAAGGAGGGGGGCGAGTGGGAGAAAACAGACAGACGGAGGATTCTCGATATAAACGATATAGTCTCGTCTTATATCTCTTTAGAAAAAATATCGATATTTTAAAAATATCGATATATCGCCCAGCCCTAATCCAGTGATAACTTTCTGTAAGTTTCATCAAAATCTGTCCTGTGGTTCTTGAGCTATTTTGCATTGCTAACAGTAAAACACTGAGCTAACAGTAGTTCATACCTCCAGAGAGCAGGAGGCCATGCTGCAACAGAGTGAGTCCGACCAGAGGAGGCTTCTGTCGGACACATGAGCTGGGAACGGTCGGTGGACCCTAGCGGCCGAAAGTGGTACTGCTCCATTTTTTTCGTCAGAATGAATGGAAACGGTCATATCTCAGCCAAAAATTGGTCTATAAATATGGGAAAAAATCCCTAAATATGTCGCTTCGCCCTATAAGTCGCAGGGCATGCAAATTAGGCAAAAAGGTGCGACTTATAGGCCGGAAAATACGGTAATTAAAGTTTTCAAAAGCAAAATCTCAGAATGAATGTCAGAGAGCTACTCCAACATGCAGCCACTTTGAACGGGGCAATTCTAGAAATGACAATTGTAGCAGGTTTTGCAGCTCTGGACACGTTTAGTGAACGAAAGGACAGAAATGTCTCTTTTGATCGTAAAGGTTGCAGACCCCTGCTCTAATCTAATCTAATCTAATCGAACCGAGCGGCCCGACTCAGCGTTCAATGTTTTTATTCATCCTGCAAGTTTTGAGCCAAAGAGAATATGACACATCGAAAAGCACAAAATCTTTTCGGTGTTCTTAAAGCAGAGTGAATCTGAAGAGACGACTGATTTGTTCAACGTTTTAGACAAAAAGTTGTGTTAGTTTCATAAATCGTCCTGTGACGTCAGAGAGCTGGGTGGGATTTACCTGCAGGACGAACTTCTGGTCGAGGTAGCGTTTGGCCATGGAGGGCTGGAAGTCCGGACTTTCAAGAAATCGCAGAAAAAACTCGTAGACCAGCTGAGGGTGGAGAATATGGAAAATGGTTATTGTGGTTTTTGTTGTCGAGGAATATTTCAGTCACAAGTTATTTATATTTTTGAACTGACCATTAAAAAAATGTATGTGGATTTCACGCATTTTGACTCATTCTTTCCAGAAGGAGTCGTAACATAACATCGATTTATGTATAAAGCGCAAAATAACACTCTACCTTCAAATATTCAAAAGCTTTTTGTAAAGAGGAAAAGTTGTTGTAATTTAAAGGGTACAGAAATTTTTGTTAAACCACAATATAGAACAAGTTTGAAGGGTCGTTTTACTTTAATACATGGAATTGGTATATAGAATGGATTGGAATATGATGTTAAAGTTACACAGTCAATGTCTGTATTTAAGAAAATGATTAAGAATAGATTGTTGAAAAGTTATGTGTGAATGTTATATATTTAAAATCTCTATAAATTCCCTCCCTGGGCTGCCACCTTACCGTGGTGGAGGGGTTTGAGTGTCCCAATGATCCTAGGAGCTATGCTGTCAGGGGCTTCATGCCCCTAGAAGGGTCACCCAAGGCAGACAGGTCCTAGGTGAGGGATCAGACAAAGTGCAGCCCAAAAACCCCTATGATGAGTACAATTAATGGACTAAGTTTTCCCTCGCCCGGACGCGGGTCACCGGGGCCCCACTCTGGAGCCAGGCCCGGAGGTGGGGCACGCTGGCGAGCGCCTGGTGGCCGGGCTTTTACCCATGGAGCCCGGCCGGGCACAGCCCGAAGAGGAGACGTGGGTCCCCCTTCCCATGGGCTCACCACCTGTGGGAGGGGCCAAAGGGGTCGGGTGCAATGTGAGATGGGTGGTGGCCGAGGGCGGGGACCCTGGCGGTCTGATCCTCGGCTACAGAAGCTGGCCATTGGGACATGGAATGTCACCTCTCTGGTGGGGAAGGAGCCTGAGCTAGTGTGTGAGGTTGAGAGTTCCGACTAGAAATAGTCGGACTCACCTCAACGCATGGCTCTGGCTCTGGAACCAGTTTCCTTGAGAGGGGTTGGACACTCTTCCACTCTGGAGTTGCCCCTGGTGAGAGGCGCCGAGCAGGAGTGGGCATACTGGTTGCCCCCCATCTTGGTGCCTGTACGTTGGGGTTCACCCCGGTGAACGAGAGGGTAGCCTCCCTTCGCCTACGTGTGGGGGGACGGGCTCTGACTGTTGTTTGTGCCTATGCACCAAACGGCAGCTCAGACTACCCACCCTTTTTGGAGTCCTTGGAGGGGGTATTGGAGAGTGCGCCTCCTGGGGACTCCCTTGTTCTACTGGGGGACTTCAACGCTCACGTGGGCAATGACAGTGAGACCTGGAGGGGTGTGGTTGGGAGGAACGGCCCCCCTGATCTGAACCAGAGTGGTGTTCTGTTATTGGACTTCTGTGCTCGTCATGGATTGTCCATAACGAACACCATGTTTAAGCATAAGGGTGTCCATATGTGCTCTTGGCACCAGGACACCCTAGGTCGCAGTTCGATGATCGACTTTGTTGTCGTCTCATCTGATCTGCGGCCGCATGTCTTGGACACTCGGGTGAGGAGAGGGGCGGAGCTGTCAACTGACCACTACCTGGTGGTGAGTTGGCTCCGATGGTGGGGGAGGATGCCGGTCAGACCTGGCAGACCCAAACGTATTGTGAGGGTCTGCTGGGAACGTCTGGCAGAGTCTCCCGTAAGACGGAGCTTTAACTCCCACCTCCGGGAGAGCTTTGAACACGTTCCGAGGGAGGCGGGGGACATGGAGTCCGAGTGGGCCGTGTTCCGCGCCTCTATTGTCGAGGCAGCTTATCGGAGCTGTGGCCGCAAGGTTGTTGGTGCCTGTCGTGGTGGCAACCCTCGAACCCGGTGGTGGACACCGGCAGTGAGGGATGCTGTCAGGCTGAAGAAGGAGTCCTATTGGGCCTTTTTGGCTTGTGGGACCCCGGAAGCAGCTGATAGGTACCGGCAGTCCAAGCGGCATGCGGCTCGGGTGGTTGCTGAGGCAAAAACTCGGGCGTGGGAGGAGTTCGGAGAGGCCATGGAGAATGACTTCCGTACGGCTTCGAGGCGATTCTGGTCCACCATCCGGCGTCTCAGGGGGGGAAAGAGGTACGAGACCAACACCATTTATGGTGGAGGTGGCGTGCTGCTGACCTCAACTCGGGATGTTGTGAGTCGGTGGGCGGAATACTTCGAAGACCTCCTCAATCCTACTGGCACGTCTTCCACTGAGGAAGCAGAGCCTGGGGACTTTGGGTCGGGTTCTCCGATCTCTGGTGCTGAGGTCGCCGAGGTGGTTAAAAAGCTCCGCGGTGGCAAGGCTCCGGGGGTGGATGAGATTCGCCCGGAGTTCCTTAGGGCTCTGGATGTTGTAGGGTTGTGTTGGCTTACGCGACTCTGCAATATCGCGTGGACATCGGGGGCAGTTCCCTTGGATTGGCAGACTGGGGTGGTGGTTCCCCTATTCAAAAAGGGGGACCGTAGGGTGTGTTCCAACTATAGGGGGATCACACTCTTAAGCCTCCCTGGTAAGGTCTATTCAGGGGTTCTGGAGAGGAGGGTCCGTCGGATAGTCGAACCTCGGATTCAGGAGGAGCAGTGTGGTTTTCGTCCTGGTCGTGGAACACTGGACCAGCTCTACACCCTCAGCAGGGTCCTGGAGGGTGCGTGGGAGTTTGCCCAACCAGTTTACATGTGCTTTGTGGACTTGGAGAAGGCATTCGACCGCGTCCCTCGGGGGGTTCTGTGGGGGGTACTCCGGGAGTATGGGGTACCAGGCCCTTTGATAAGGGCTGTTAGGTCCCTGTACGACCGGTGTCAGAGCTTGGTCCGCATTGCCGGCAGTAAGTCAGGCTCGTTTCCGGTGAGAGTTGGACTCCGCCAAGGTTGCCCTTTGTCACCGATTCTGTTCATAACTTTTATGGACAGAATTTCTAGGCGCAGCCAAGGTGTTGAGAGGATCCGTTTTGGTGACCTTAGAATCGCTTCTCTGTTTTTTGCAGATGATGTGGTCCTACTGGCTTCATCAGTTCGTGATTTACAACTTTCACTGGAGCGGTTTGCAGCCGAGTGTGATGCGGCCGGGATGAGGATCAGTTCCTCCAAATCCGAGGCCATGGTCTTGAGCCGGAAAAGGGTAGCATGCCCTCTCCGGGTCGGGGAGGAGGTCCTGCCCCAAGTGGAGGAGTTTAAGTATCTCGGGATCTTGTTCACGAATGAGGGAAAACTGGAGCGTGAGATCGATAGGCGGATAGGTGCAGCGTCCGCAGTGAAGCGGGCGCTGTACCGGTCTGTCGTGGTGAAGAGAGAGCTGAGTCAAAAGGCAAAGCTCTCAATTTACCGATCGATCTACGTTCCCACCCTCATCTATGGTCATGAGCTTTGGGTTATGACCGAAAGAACAAGATCTCGGATACAAGCGGCTGAAATGAGTTTTCTCCGCAGGGTGGCTGGACTCTCCCTTAGAGATAGGGTGAGAAGCTCAGTCATCCGGGAGGGACTCGGAGTAGAGCCGCTGCTTCTCCACATCGAGAGGAGCCAGTTGAGGTGGCTCGGGCATCTGGTTAGGATGCCTCCTGGACGCCTCCCTGGTGAGGTGTTCCGGGCACGTCCCACCGGGAGGAGACCCAGAGGAAGACCCAGGACGCGCTGGAGGGACTATGTTTCTCGGCTGGCCTGGGAACGCCTTGGGATTCCCCCGGAGGAGCTGCTCCAAGTGGCTGGGGAGAGGGAAGTCTGGGCCTCCCTACTTAGGCTGCTACCCCCGCGACCCGACCCCGGATAAGTGGAAGAAGATGGATGGATGGATGGATTATGAGTTATAAATATGGTTTATGGATACATTTTGCTTGAATTGATTGTTTAAATTGAATTTTGTTTTTAAAAAGGGGCAGATATAAGATTATCTTCTTCTTCTGCTTCCTTTCATTTTAAATTTGTTCTTTATTTCTCTATATCATTCTGTAATTTTTTTTGGTTTTTTTGTGTTTTAAATTTGAAAAGAATAAATAAATAAATAAATAAATTTAACATCGATTTTTAGCTCAAAAGGATCCTTGATTTTTTTTAAAGTCACAGCAAGAACTGTGGACTTTATAAAAGTAAAAATCTAACAATTTAAATATGAAGGGAGAGATTCTTGATGCTTTCAGAAACAAGAGTACATCATCATTAACCGCCCGTCAACTAACAAGTATACAACAATCTATAACGGCCCAGTCAAGCAGAGACCTTGAATGACCGTTGACCTTGATTTGTGACTTTGACCTTGTAGCTGGGGTGATGAAGAGTGCAAGATGGTGTAGTGGCAAGGGAACCGGACTTGTTATCCGAAGGACCCAGGTTCGAGTTCGATCCCCGGCCACTACACACCTTGGGGTGTCTATGAGTGCACACCTATTTTCCCAGCTCCCCGGGCGCTGACAACGGCTGCTCACTGCACCACCTGGTGGTGGTTGGGTTAAATGCAGAGACCAATTTCGTCTGTCAAGTATGGGAAACATACACAGATGACAAGAATGTGAAATTTATTTATTTATTTATTTAATGATGCATTTGTGTCATTTCATTAAGTGACCTTGAGCAAATCAGAGGTTCTGGCCCGGTCAAGAGAAAATGTACCGTACAGACTGATGTATAATAACAATAATAATAGACTTCATGTGAAAAATACATTTTCACATGTGAAAACACAAACCAACATTTAGCACATGTGAACCTGTCCCAGTCTGTGTTTTCTTTTTCTTTTGTTGTTTTGTTCTCTTATGTTCAGGTTTTGTTCCTCTGAGGTTTCAGACACATCAGTTCAGCTGGCCACGCCCACCTACACCTGTTTCACCTGTCACAGCTGCAGACACATCTGTGAGTATGTGTGTACCTGCAGATGTATGTGTGTACCTGCTGATGTTTGTGTGTACCTGCAGATGTTTGTGTGTACCTGCAGATGTTTGTGTGTACCTGCAGATGTTTGTGTGTACCTGCAGATGTTTGTGTGTACCTGCAGATGTTTGTGTGTACCTGCAGATGTTTGTGTGTACCTGCAGATGTTTGTGTGTACCTGCTGATGTTTGTGTGTACCTGCAGATGTTTGTGTGTACCTGCAGATGTTTGTGTGCACCTGCAGATGTTTGTGTGTACAAAGTACCTGCAATTGTTTGTGTGCACCTGCAGTTGTTTGTGTCTACCTGCAGATGTTTGTGTGTACCTGCAGATGTTTGTGTGTACCTTCAGATGTTTGTGTGTACCTTCAGATGTTTGTGTGTACCTACAGATGTTTGTGTGCACCTGCATATGTTTGTGTGGACCTGCGGATGTTTGTGTGCACCTGCAGATGTTTGTGTGTACAAAGTACCTGCAAATGTTTGTGTGCACCTGCAGATGTTTGTGTGTACAAAGTACCTGCAAATGTTTGTGTGCATCTGCAGATGTTTGTGTGTACAAAGTACCTGCAAACGTTTGTGTGTACCTGCATGTTTGCGTGTACCTGCAGATGTTTGTGTGTACCTGCAGATGTTTGTGTGTACCTGCAGATGTTTGTGTGTACCTGCAGATGTTTGTGTGTACCTGCAGATGTTTGTGTGTACCTGCTGATGTTTGTGTGTACCTGCAGATGTTTGTGTGTACCTGCAGATGTTTGTGTGCACCTGCAGATGTTTGTGTGTACAAAGTACCTGCAATTGTTTGTGTGCACCTGCAGTTGTTTGTGTCTACCTGCAGATGTTTGTGTGTACCTGCAGATGTTTGTGTGTACCTTCAGATGTTTGTGTGTACCTTCAGATGTTTGTGTGTACCTACAGATGTTTGTGTGCACCTGCATATGTTTGTGTGGACCTGCGGATGTTTGTGTGCACCTGCAGATGTTTGTGTGTACAAAGTACCTGCAAATGTTTGTGTGCACCTGCAGATGTTTGTGTGTACAAAGTACCTGCAAATGTTTGTGTGCATCTGCAGATGTTTGTGTGTACAAAGTACCTGCAAACGTTTGTGTGTACCTGCATGTTTGCGTGTACCTGCAGATGTTTGTGTGTACCTGCATGTTTGCGTGTACCTGCAAATGTTTGTGTGTACCTGCATGTTTGCGTGTACCTGCAAATGTTTGTGTGTACTTGCATGTTTGCGTGTACCTGCAAATGTTTGTGTGTACCTGCAGATGTTTGTCTGTACCTGCATATGTTTGTGTGCACCTGCAGATGTTTGTGTGTACAAAGTACCTGCAAATGTTTGTGTGCACCTGCAGATGTTTGTGTGTACCTGCAGATGTTAGTGTGTACAAAGTACCGGCAAATGTTTGTGTGCCCCTGCTGATGTTTGTGTGTACCTGCAGATGTGTGTGCACCTGCATATGTTTATGTGCACCTGCAGATGTTTGTGTGTACCTGCAGATGTTTGTGTGTACCTGCAGATGTGTGTGCACCTGCAGATGTTTGTGTGTATCTGCAGATGTTTGTGTGTACCTGCAGATGTGTGTGCACCTGCAGATGTTTATGTGCACCTGCAAATGTTTGTGTGCCCCTGCAGATGTTTGTGTGTACCTGCAGATGTGTGTGCACCTGCATATGTTTATGTGCACCTGCAGATGTTTGTGTGTACCTGCAGATGTTTGTGTGTACCTGCACATGTTTATGTGCACCTGCAGATGTTTGTGTGTACCTGCAGATGTTTGTGTGTACCTGCAGATGTTTGTGTGTACCTGCAGATGTTTGTGTGTACCTGCAGATGTTTGTGTGTACCTGCAGATGTTTGTGTGTACCTGCAGATGTTTGTGTGTACCTGCTGATGTTTGTGTGTACCTGCAGATGTTTATGTGCACCTGCAGATGTTTGTGTGCACCTGCAGATGTTTGTGTGCACCTGCAGATGTTTGTGTGCACCTGCAGATATTTGTGTGTACCTGCAGACATTTGTGTGTACCTGCAGATGTTTGTGTGCACCTGCTGATGTTTGTGTGCACCTGCTGATGTTTGTGTTTACCTGCAGATGTTTGTGTGCACCTGCAGATTTTTGTGTGTACCTGCAGATGTTTGTGTGTACCTGCAGATGTTTGTGTGTACCTGCAGATGTTTGTGTGTACCTGCAGATGTTTGTGTGTACCTGCAGATGTTTGTGTGTACCTGCAGATATTTGTGTGTACCTGCAGATATTTGTGTGCACCTGCAGATGTTTGTGTGTACCTGCAGATATTTGTGTGTACCTGCAGATATTTGTGTGTACCTGCAGACGTTTGTGTGAACCTGCAGATGTTTGTGTGTACCTGCAGATATTTGTGTGTACCTGCAGACGTTTGTGTGCACCTGCAGATGTTTGTGTGTACCTGCAGATATTTGTGTGTACCTGCAGACGTTTGTGTGTACCTGCAGACGTTTGTGTGCACCTGCAGATGTCGGTGTGCACCTGCTGATGTTTGTGTGTACAAAGTAACTGCAAATGTTTGTGTGCACCTGCAGATGTTTGTGTGTACCTGCAGAGGTTTGTGTGCACCTGCAGATGTTTGTGTGCACCTGCAGATGTTTGTGTGTACCTGCAGATGTTTGTGTGTACCTGCAGATGTTTGTGTGTACCTGCAGATATTTGTGTGTACCTGCAGATATTTGTGTGCACCTGCAGATGTTTGTGTGTACCTGCAGATATTTGTGTGTACCTGCAGATATTTGTGTGTACCTGCAGACGTTTGTGTGAACCTGCAGATGTTTGTGTGTACCTGCAGATATTTGTGTGTACCTGCAGACGTTTGTGTGCACCTGCAGATGTTTGTGTGTACCTGCAGATATTTGTGTGTACCTGCAGACGTTTGTGTGTACCTGCAGACGTTTGTGTGCACCTGCAGATGTCGGTGTGCACCTGCTGATGTTTGTGTGTACAAAGTAACTGCAAATGTTTGTGTGCACCTGCAGATGTTTGTGTGTACCTGCAGAGGTTTGTGTGCACCTGCAGATGTTTGTGTGCACCTGCAGATGTTTGTGTGTACCTGCAGATGTTTGTGTGTACCTGCAGATGTTTGTGTGTACCTGCAGATGTTTGTGTGTACCTGCAGATGTTTGTGTGTACCTGCAGATGTTTGTGTGTACCTGCAGATGCTTGTGTGTACCTGCAGAGGTTTGTGTGCACCTGCAGATGTTTTTGTGCACCTGCAGATGTTTGTGTGCACCTGCAGATGTTTGTGTGCACCTGTAGATGTTTGTGTGCACCTGCAGATGTTTGTGTGCACCTGCAGATGTTTGTGTGTACCTGCAGATGTTTGTGTGTACCTGCAGATGTTTGTGTGTACATGCAGATGTTTGTGTGCACCTGTAGATGTTTGTGTGTACCTGCAGATGTTTGTGTGTACCTGCAGAGGTTTGTGTGCACCTGCAGATGTTTGTGTGCACCTGCAGATGTTTGTGTGCACCTGCAGATGTTTGTGTGCACCTGCAGATGTTTGTGTGCACCTGCAGATGTTTGTGTGTACCTGCAGATGTTTGTGTGTACCTGCAGATGTTTGTGTGTACCTGCAGATGTTTGTGTGCACCTGCAGATGTTTGTGTGCACCTGCAGATGTTTGTGTGCACCTGCAGATGTTTGTGTGTACCTGCAGATGTTTGTGTGTACCTGCAGATGTTTGTGTGTACCTGCAGATGTTTGTGTGCACCTGCAGATGTTTGTGTGCACCTGCAGATGTTTGTGTGCACCTGCAGATGTTTGTGTGCACCTGCAGATGTTTGTGTGCACCTGCAGATGTTTGTGTGCACCTGCAGATGTTTGTGTGTACCTGCAGATGTTTGTGTGTACCTGCAGATGTTTGTGTGCACCTGCAGATGTTTGTGTGCACCTGCAGATGTTTGTGTGTACCTGCAGATGTTTGTGTGCACCTGCAGATGTTTGTGTGTACCTGCAGATGTTTGTGTGTACCTGCAGATGTGGCCACGAGGCCTCCAGTGTTGGCTCATCTTCCTCGGGGTCAAACTCTGGATTCTCGCTGGGAGGAAGAGTGCGGAAAATATTCACAGAGATCTGAAAACAGACGGACAGGAAGAGGATGAGGAGGAGCAGGAAATGGAAGAGGAAGACGTGCACACAGGTAAAACCCAGGAGGGGAGAGGAAAAGATTTATGAAAAAAACTAAATGATGGTATTTATTTTAAAATATTTCATCTGAGAAACAAAATCGAGCTTGTATTCTTATTGTGAACTAAAACAGTGAGACAGTGTAAAGTCTTACCAGCTGCTGTCAGAAAACATCCTCGCTCAACAGTTTTTAACATATTTAATATTTTTTATTCAGATATAGCAGATTTAAGAAACATATTAAGTTAAATACTTTGTACTACGTACAAAACTAGGCTGAAGATTTTTGAAGGTTGAAACATTTTTTTCATTTTTTTAAGTTTTCAGAGAAGAAAAGTTTGAATTTTGAATTTAAAATATATAATTTTCTTAGGTTTTTCTCAAAAGAAGTACCTATTAAAGAGGTTAACATATTTAGACAAATTAGAACCAACCTGGAAAAAAGCATCCAAAAAATAACAAAGTAAAAATTAATATTTAAGAAGCTTCAGGTTTAATAGCTTTGGTTGCTAAAATAAAAGGTTTAAAATTACCAACCTGATAGATGCATGAGGGGAAGAAAAATTTTTTTTACATAAATTTTATTTAAAATTTCTTTGAGGAACTGAAATAAATTAACTTTTATTGTTTCAAGTTTTATATTTCTTCAACTTGATGAGCTTTAAAACATTTCCAATAAAGTCTTTTTTTCCCATTACTGTATGGTTGAATTTTGCGGGTTTTCAACGTAAGACTGTACAGACACATGGTTGATTGACGTAAGGCGACCAACCAGAGCATTGTGCTGAGGGGTGGACTGGCCATCGGGAGCACCGGGACATTTCTCAGTGGCCTGGCCCGCTTAGTGATCCCAGAGGGCCCCCCCCTCCTTTCTCTTTCTGAGGCTGTCACAGTAAAGCAGAGACACACACAGGAGGGGGTGGGGTCTGTCTTTCACCATTGCTACTGCTCAGGGAGCTTCAGTGAGGCGGATACCTGAGTGCGCAGAGTGTTTATTTAAAATAATCAAGCGTGACCTGAATCGAGTCTTTCGTACAGTCCCTTGGCGATCACTAAGCGGGCCAGGCCACCGGGAAATGTCCCGGTGCTCCCAATGGCCAGCTGCCACCGGGCTCAGCAACCGTAAATCAATCTGTCTGCTCTTTGGCTGTGCTCTTTTAGTGAGTTTAGAACATTGCAAGAGTGTGGGAAGGGTTTATAAAGCCTTAAAATATTTATAAATACAGGTAGTCCTCGACTTACGGCATAGATCTGTTCCTACGCGGCGTTGTATACCGATTTCTGACTTAAGTTAAAATATACGTTAGGGCTGGGCGATATGGAAAAAATCATATATCACGATATGGACTTTTTTATATCACGATAACGATATATATCACGATATATACAACACGATGTGTGTGTGTGTGTACAGCAAAAATTTGGACCAAAGTTTTTTTATTTTATTATTTTACTACAGATAGTTACATTTATAAGAATGTGAACAAAAAGAACAAGGAAATTTGGACCAAAGTAGAAACTAGATCTACCTAAGATCTACCTTAATTCAAGGAGTACGATGACTTAATGCCAAATGACAAATGTTAAGGAAGCCAAATCATTCCTTGTATTTAAGAAACTGGTAAAAAATGAATTGCTAAAAAAAATATAAATGAATCTAATTTAATGTGTGATATATGTGAATTGAAAATTGACTGAGTTATTTACTTATTTTGTTATTATAGAAAATATTGTTTGAACTGTTATTAGATGAATAAGGAGCAGATTTAATAAGATTTATTCTTCATCTGCTACCTTTCATTTTATTTTATTTTTTCTATTATGAATACGTTAATTGTTGTATTTCATTTTATAAAATGAATAAACTAACAAACAAACAAACAAACAACTCCTTTTCTACTTTGGTCCAAATTTTTCCTGCAGGTGGCGGTAAAACAACAGCTGCTAATGAAACTCACGAAGAAGAAATCCGCTCTGAAGTTTGAGTAAACAAAGCAAGAAACAGAAAAGAGAAAACGTTGCGTTTGATTGCGGTTCTGTTGTGTCTCTGGTCTGTTTTGTATTGGTTAACTGGACCCGAGTTCGGACTCGGTTGGACTCTGGGTTCGTGTCCTCTGGACCCATTTTGTCTCCGAGTTTCAGCGGAGCGAAATAATGGAAGCTAACAAGGTGAGCTTCCCCCTCTTTTTGGTAAAAGTTATTCTTCTTGGGCTGCCTGTGCAGCTGTTTTCTCCTTGTTGAGATCTATGGTTGAGACACCGGCTTCATGCGCCTGCGTCTCTGTTGCTCTCGAGTTTAACCACGTAAAGCATGTGTCGCAAACCCGCGCGTGCGTCAAACATAAAGCCGCGCCGTCATCTCGCAAAACCACAATATGAAGCTTATTTGCGACAGTTATTTTTTTATTCTTATTTATCACGATAGAGACGATAGAAGGAAAGTAGCACGATAGACACGTTTCTATCGTCCCCACGATATATATCGTCATATCGCACAGCCCTAATATACGTACATACTGCACCTTATACATGTACAGTACTTTATTACCACTTAGCCTATCCTAACAGTACCGTATAATTATCAAAAAACACATACATTTGGAGCCATAATGAAGGGAAAAAAGAGTTATGGCCTACTGGGATGCTGGTGACGCCGTATTCCTCCGTCCATCGGCCATATTCTCCATTCGTTTACGACGTAAAACCGCCGTCCAGCTCGGTCCATCCTCCGTATTCTCCATTTGTTTACGACATAAAACCGCATTCACAGTACAGTTTTGTTTTTTGAATGTCCAGAGGACCAGACTTAGCTTTTTTAGAGAGTACAGTGCAGTATTCCTCCGCCGCTACGTTTACGACGTAAAACCGGAAACTGTGTAACTCAGCTTTTCAAAATATATATATTTTTTTTTTTATGGGAGATGCGCCGTAACCACGAAACGTCGTAACTCGAGACCGTCGTAACCCGAGGACTACCTGTACTAATATTAATCTAACGTCCCTACTTGGTGGATTTTCCCCTATCACGGGGGTGTCTGGAACATAACCCCCGTGATAAGTGAGGGACTACTGTAACCATAAAACTAGATAGTTAACCAAGTGACAAGACGGTGGCGTCAACGTTTAGAAGAGATCTTGTCTCCGGTCGGCGGCAAACAGCTTTGATCTCGACGCCGCTCAGACTAGCCGTTAGCTCATCGTCAGTGTTTCGTATTTTTCCTCATTTCCGAATGTTTTTAACGTTCGCAGCTGATTTACAATAAACAATTAACGGTCCCAAATAGTGAATAAGTTAATTAAACACTAACGTGTTTGACATTTTGAAATGTAAAACGTGTGAGTGGGAGGCTCTGTCACAAGAAGAAGCTGTAAAAAAAATCCTCTTGTGCGATTTTTCAGTTTCTAAGCAACTATAGCTCGTGACGGGGACGTCTAACGCTGTGATCGAACGACTGATAAGTCACGCAAAGAACTCTCGCTCAGTCATAATTTATTCAGCAAATGCATCTCCACTGGCCACGTCGATTGTTCACTTTAAGGCACCGTGTAAATCTTGATTAGATTGAAAATGAGTCGCCCACTTGTTTTTTTTTTCTTATTAAATTCTCCGCAGAGTAAAAACCCGCGCAGGTAGGACTCGTCTCGGCCTCTCCAGCTGACCTGCTTGTCATCCCGCCGCTATTCTGATCCTCAAACCGTCACGTATCCCCACCTTCGGCCCCCGCGGCTGCACGCAGAGCACGTCCGGCGCCGAGACGAGTTCCGTTTAAGGCGTCGGCACGCCGTCGCCTTCGGAACGAAACCATCAGATAGCTGCTGATCCGACCGCAGAGCTCGAGTTCTGGTTTGATCTGGGAATGTTTCAGCAACATAAACATCAGAACGGACTATTTGAAGATGGTTTGATGAGGCTTATTACGAGGCTCTAATTTTACTGGAATTTGTAGCTTTTTTTTTAAACTCAACGTTAAACCGTCACTGTATTTTCACGCCTCGGGGTGAAAGCACTGAGGGCTATAAGCTCTCGACGCTCTGCAGCCTTTTCTTGCTCCTTTTTCTGCTCCTCTGGGATCTCTGCTGTCCACACTCTGCACCACTTTATCTCTCCTTCCCATTCCTGCTCTTATCATTATGTGTGCAGAGTGTTCCTCCCTCTATTGTTACCCTCTTCTCTTCCTTCATCCCCTTATCACTTCATCCATACGCTTTTTTTTTTGCTGCCATAGATTGGATTCACATGAGAGTCTGTCTGTCCGTCCGGTAACTGACCCATTTACACATCAGCTCAACCAGTTCTGGCACCAATAGGCAAAAGTGGACGATCCTAATTTGCATAAACCCGACGGAAATTTTTTACGAGATTATATAAAGAGTTCTATTCTTTAGTGTAGGCTGCATTTCTTTAAAGCCTTCAGATGTAAATATTCAGTCACTTTTTTATAATCATGATAATAAAGTCGTGTTTGGGTCCTCATGACACTCAGGAGCACTTCCTGTTTAACAAGAGTACCACATTAAACATCTGTCAACTAACTACAGAATATATAGCCTGGACAAGCTATGACCTTGTGTAATCTTTGACTTTGATTAGTGACCTTGACATTGAAGCTGGAGTGCGTGGGACACTCTGTCTAGTGACGATGCAAACGTGTGTGAGGTTTCGTTAATTTATCGAAAGGCTCACAAGTTACGAGTAAAACGAGAAAAGACCTTCATTTAACTTTGATGTTGATTTGTGACCTTGACCTTGGAGCTCACAAGTTATGGATGTGACGAGAGAAAGTTACCGTACGTGTGACGGGTGCACAAAAAGGATCTGCTCAGTTAAAAACATGTTTATCTGATTAAGGTCGAGTTACTGCAGGTTGGGATGATGCAGCTCATGAAGCCTCCACACACTGTTGTGATCCATTTTTATTCCGTACGTTTTTTCGGAGCGTTTCTCGTCTGGCAGTTTTGAAGCTACAGTATTTCAACAAATCATAAATCAGAACGTTCAGCTCTTTCAGGGACAATCCTGCTATGATTTTTGGCATTGGAGCAACTTTAGCTTTTTGAAATATTTAGCCTTTTCTGACTCTTTTTTCCCCCTCAAAGAAAATGAATTGAGCTCATTTTACATCCTTCACATCTTTAGATGTGTTTACAACCTTTTACTGCTCCTTTCACTTTTTGTTCTGCTTCAGCTTCTTTCAGCTTCCTTGTGCAAAAACAAATAAATAAATAAATATTCAGCTACTTTCAGCTTTATTCTGCTATCTACAACATGTTTGTGCTTCTTTTAACTTCTTTCTGCTGACTTCAGCTTGTGAATGCTCCTCACAGCTTATTTCTGCACGTTTAAGCTATTTCAGCTACCATTTAGCTGTTTTTATGCAAAAAAAATTTATAGCTAATTTCACTTTTTTTTTTGCACTCGTTTAAACTTTTTTCAGCCATAACCAGCAAAAATGTGCTCTCTCCACTTCCTTCTGGTAATTTAAACTTCTATCTGCTTTGTTAGCTAATATTCAGCCGTTTTATTATTTTTTGCAAATTTCTGCTTTTAATCAGATAATTTCCACTTTTTTGTGCGCATCTCTGCTTTTTTCAGCCAACTTGTGCAAGAGAGTTCTTTCTGATTTCTTATGCTAATTTAAGCTCGTTCTAAATTTCCAGTTACCATTTTTTTTGCTCTTTTCAGTTAAATTATAATTTTTGGTGGTAACTTCTACTTTCAGCCTAATTAACTTCTTTCTGATAATTTCAGCTTGTTATGCTCCTTTCAGCTTATTTATGCTAGTTTCAGTTATTTCAGCTACTATTTAGCTGTTTTATGCTATTTTTAGCCAATTCCACTTTAGCTCATTTCAGCTCTTTCTACTTCCTTCCGGTAGTTTAAGCTTCTTTCTGCCTTTTCAGCTACTTTTCAGCTTTTTTTGTTGTTGCTAATTTCAGGCCTTTTTAAGCTAATTTCATAATTTCTGTGCTATTTTTGCTTTTTTTTAACCCTAATTCAGAAAATCTTTTTTTTTTCTGCTTTCTTCTGCTAATTGTTCTTCCATTTCAGCTAAAGTTCAGCATGTGTTTTTTTTTTTTAAACTAATTTCAGCTGTTTTCCAGCAAGTTCTTCAGCTACAAGCATCACACTGCTTTTTGCAGTGTCTCTAGTTAAAATCTCAAGGGAACAGAAATATTTGTTAAACCAAAATATAGAACCAGTTTGAAAGGTCGGTCAACCTCAATCCAGGGAATTGGATTGTGGAATGGTTTGGAGACTGAAGTAAAAAATGCAAAAACAATGGGCCTCATGCAAGAACCGTTCGTACGCACAGATTTGTTCTTAAACTGTGCGTACGAGTGATTTAGGATCATTTGTGGCATTCAACAATGTTTTCGTATCCTAAGATTTTTTTCAGATACGAACAAAATTTACGTGTGGTCCAGACCTGTCGTATATTTTACGAGCAGTCAGTCTGCTGTTATCCAGACGGATTTTCTCCACTAATAACTTTATACTTCGTTATTTAGAAAATATTTTGGGTTTAAAAAAATCACGCACCATAATTATTCTTGACAATAGGTTATTCTGTTTGAATTAGAATTATAATTTTAAGTTTAATTTGTCTGGTGTGTCGCAGGCTTCGGTGAGTCGTGCGCTCCCCTTGGTCATCAAAGCCCTCCTCAAATTAACACCCTGTCAGCCCGTGTGCTGACAGTGGTTCTGACAGCGGTTCTGACGGGACTGAGGGGAGACTGGAGCTGACGGAGGAGGCTGCGCGCCCTTGCGCTCCTGTTGCTGGGAGCGTGGAAGTCACACGCCCCGGCGCACCTGCCGTGAAGGGGGAGGAAGTCTGCAGCTCCAGTGTTTTGTGCGCTCCTGCCATGAAGAAGGAGGAAGACTGCAGCTCCAGTGTATGAGGAAATGATTCCTTCGGCAGTTATTAATCTTTCCCACAAAACACTGGAGCTACAGACTTCCTCCCCCTTCACGGCAGGTGCGCCGGGGCGTGTGACTTCCACGCTCCCAGCAACAGGAGCGCAAGGGCGCGCAGCAAAAACTGAGGAGTGATTGAAAACAGAAAGAAACATGACAGGCGCAGAGCATGACACACCCAGGTACATAAAATTCCCATACACCGCCGCAGTACAAGTACAAATTAAGACTGATTTTCATGCTATTGCTGGACAGCCAAACACCATCGGAGCAATAGACTGTACACACATACGGATCAAAGCACCTTCACCTGACGCATTCCCATTCCTCAATCGGAAGCAATACCACTCCATAAATGTCCAAATTATATCTGATTCGAAATATAACCTGCTAAATGTGGTTGCGCGATGGCCAGGAGGAGCGCATGACTCATTTGTGCTGCAAAACAGTGCTGTTGGCACGCGTCTTGCGCAAGGTGCGCATGGAGATGGCTGGCTTGTTGGTAACTTTTTAATTTGTAATTGAGGATTTGGAATTATTCTCTGATCATTTACCTATAACTCACTATTTTCCACAGGTGATCGAGGCTATGCATTAGCCCCATGGCTTATGACACCTCTAAACAGCCCTCAGACAAGACAGGAGCGCTTGTGTAATAAGCTGCATACACGCACTCGTGCTGTAGTTGAGCGCACAGTTGGAGTTTTGACATGACATTTATTTTTCCATCCATCTCGGTAACGCAGACTTTTCCTTGACCTCCTCCTGTTGCAGTCATAGAGCACCGTGCTGCGGCGAGACGTTTTTTTGAAGCCATTTTCAGATCAAACCATTTTTTCTTGATTTCTGATACTGTACGACCCACGGGAGACACAACATTAACAGCAGTGGTTATTTCATGCCATTCTTTGGCTTTTCGCTGTCATTTTATGAACGGACACTTCCTGCTCTCTGAGGCAGGAAACGTAGCCTTATATGGTGTTTTGAGGGGTGGGAATTATGTAAATGACCTCTCCGCGTGCACGAGCAGGTGGATAGAACAGGTGCAATTCATTATATTTACGCAGCTCATTTACACACTTTTCCTGAGGATAGAAGAGTTTGTTGAATCTGACGTGGCATGTTCGTACGAACGCTTTGTACGAACAAAAGTAAGAGAAATTTAGGATAAAAATACGAACATGTTCTTGCATGAGGCCCAATGATTACATTTAAGAAAATTATTAAAACTGAGCTACTGCAAAAAATATATATGAAATACTGTTACGTATGTTGTATTGTAGTTTTATAATGATGGTAAATTGTTCTTTTTTTGTTACTTGCAGATGATTGTTGTTTGATTTGATTATTTGAAAGAGGGGGCAGATATAATGAGATTTTGTCTTCCTTCTGCTACCCTTCATTTTATTCATAAGTTGTATAAGCTAAATTTGTGGGATTGTTTTGTGTTGTATTTTAAAATGAATAAATTTGAATAAAAAAAAAAGGTAATCTTCTGCCATGCTTTTATTACTTTTCCAACAAACAGACTCGTCTATGGACGTCTCTCATTTTTGAGCTTGCTGCTCCCTCCTACCATTTTTATGGCCTCGGGGTAGAGAGGCTCTATGAGGACTCCTCTGCTCGTGGCCACGCTCTCCACCAGCTCGTTCAGCGCCGCTCGTTTGATCTCCTTCCCTTTCAGGTCGGCCACGCAGTCCAGAAAATCGAAGAGCACGCAGCACTGCTGCAGCTTCTTGCAGAACAGGTCATGGAGCTCTGCCACCGGGGCGTCTGCGGAGACGACAGGCACAAAACAAAACTGTTAAGACACCAATAAGACGAGGAAAAGATGGCAAAGCGCCGCTAAAGCCATCCCTGAAAAGTGCATGTGTGCGTTTGAAAGTAACCCAGTTGACAAAGTGTTGGCGTGAGAAGACAGGAGCTGCTGGAGGATGCGTTTTGAACAGGATGGATCTTCTCTCAAAGGTAATAAAGAAAAGAGAGCAGGGGTATTACTCCACAAGCACATTAGTACGAGCCCTCACAAACACGCGGCAGCATTCATGCACAGACACACACCTTCCTCCAGATTGCTGAGCTGGATCTGAGTCCCAACATCTGTCACAAGCACGCCGAACACCTGGTCGGCTCGTTCAAACAACCCGCCGCCTGTCACCGCCTCCAAAGAATTGGAGAATCCAACGGTTTCTTGCAGATGTTTTTTAAGAGAAACAGTTGAAATCCACTGATGGCTTATCGCCTACGATGGACTTTGAACGGCGTCCAGGAGCCTGCGTGTGTGAACGTTAGCAACTCAGCTTGTGAAGCATCACACGAAATCAAATAAATAAATGCGCAAAGCAAAATCTGAGTTACAGGATGTGACAAGTGAGTAACCAGATGACTGATTATCAGGCAGCTAAAGATAGCAGTGAAACATCCACATTTAAGGTTCTTACATAAGAGCTGAGGGTTGAAGAATGTCGGTTCATGTATGTTCTTGTGCAGATTATCACATTTACAGCCTAATGTGATGAAATTAAAAGATCAGGACAACTAATAAGTAGGTACAGGAGCGTATTTAGCACTAACATCATGATGGAAACTCATATTCTTACATAAGCCACAGCAGAGGTCATCCGAGAGATGCTTGAGTTCAAGCCCCCTTCAATGAGAAGGTCGTAAGCCAAGGTCAAGAAAGTCTGGACAGACGTCAGTTGATGAAGCAAAGTGAACCATTGAGTTAGAAGAACGCATACAGAGATTATCACAGGTAAGAGTCGAAGCTCCGGCTTCTCCCACCAACAGTCAGGGCAGAACTAAATACAGTAAAGTCCTCTTCTCTAAATGCCCACCGGGAGGCCGTGCACGCCAAGCTGCAAGGGAACAACAGACTAAACTCACAGCAAGGAGGTGCCAAGTGGCCAGCAGATTTATGAAAAACTAAATAAACCCCAGCTTATCTAAGACGGAAAACATTCTAACTTCAGCTGTTTGATAGGATGGATGGATGGATGGACGGACGGACGGACGGATGGACGGACGGACTAAGTGTCCATGCCTTCTCTTGTTGTTGGGAATTGAAGCCGCAAGATCCTGATTTATGGGAGCTTCCATAAGCCATTTTTGGAACCAGAGTCTGAGCAGTACAGATGTGGAGGTTTTAAGCCCCACCTACTACCCTTCACAAAATCATGGTACCAGAGTTTTTTTGGGTTTTTTTTAAAACATGAAATAACTAATTACAGCTAAACCTGTTTGAAATGTACATTTTGGAGTGTACGGCAACAAATTATGAACGGCATGAATCCACAAAAGGTAACCCCACCCCCAAATATCTGAGGTACTTACCGTATTTATCGAACTATAAGGCGCACTTAAAATATGAATTCTGCTTGTGCTTACTGACCTCGAGCTGAGTTTATGTGGTTATTGTGAATGAGCTGAATAAAGTTTGGTTCATCTGACCATTTTGTTTCGCTTAATGCGCCTTAGGCATGAAAACAGACCCGTTCATTGATATTGCGCCTCATAGTCCAAAAAATACGGTAACTATTTTACCAATAGTGATATCCTGTTTGTTTACTTGGAGAGGGCGGGGCTTAAAACATAAAGTGGCGGTAGGGGGTTGCTGAGGGTGGCATATTAATGTTAATAGTGACAGATTAATTTGGTCCATCATGTTAAAGTAAATAATATTAGTCATTTCAGTTTAGNAAATAAATAAATAAACTGGTTTCTACCACAGAATTCAATGGGCATAATTGTCGTTTTTGGATTTAGGTAGGCATATTCCAAAGTGTATTTACAAAATAAACCTCTGCTATGACATTATGTATTTATAAAATATTGATTGCAATCACAGATTAGATTGCAAGAAAGAGGAGCTGTATTTCTGAAGACATTGGGCTTTAATTAAGCTAACAAAAGCACAACTTAGCATCACATTAACAAAAACAAGTGACTAAATGAACTTTATATCTAGAACTTGGTCAAGTCTTAAAACAGATGTTCTTAGTGGCTAGAGAATCAGACTTGGGATCCGAAGGACCCAGGTTCGAACCCCGGCCACGGCACACCTTGGGGTGTCTATGAGTGCACATCTATTTTCCCAGCTCCCCGGGCGCTGACTACGGCTGCTCACTGCACCACCTGGTGGTGGTTGGGTTAAATGCAGAGGCCAATTTCGTCTGTCAAGTATGGGAAACATACACAGATGACAAAAATGTGACATTTATTATTATTTATTTAAAGGTTGTGGCTGTGTAAATGTGCAGTTGGGTGGGGGATGATCTTAGATTCATACCCACACACGCATTAACACAGCAGGAGTGGATTAATTTAACCCTTCTTAACCTCCAGGTGTAAGAGGAGGTCTGGACCTCCCAGACCCCCCCTCACCTCCTGTGGGCACACCTCGACCATCTGCTCCCTTTGGCACCGAGTCCAACAAGAAAAGACAAGAGCTGTCCTTGACCCGAGATGACAATGAAGGCAGCATTTGTATTCATCAGTTCAGTTTTCTGACTCTTAGAGGATGAACTCAGGATGTTTCTAGGCCGGTCCTGAGGAACCTTCAACCTTAGCCGTCACTTCTTTATGACCTTCTCGCTTGCTGTAAACACAATGCTTGTGTTGGTTTCGTTCACATTCAGAGTTGACTGAGTGGACAATTTGTTCTCGAACTGCTGCCATTTCTGTGAGCCCGAACACGAGCATGATAAAGTTCACACCATGTTCTAATTATCTGCAAAAGCACTACCAAACTAAAAAAGGACAAACTCATCTTCTCTCCTATGTCACATGTATTTGGGCTGGTTGAAAGATATTTAGTGCCAGCTTTCAACGCGTCACTCCCCTCCCACTCTGCCCGTTCTGGATCTTCCAATCCCTTGTTTCGCCGTTTTTTTTCTCCGCACTCCTTCCGCAGAATGGCTGTGAAGGTGAAATCTAATCCATATTTAATGGAGAGTAATTGCATGACGATGTGCCGTGCTGGAGCTGAATAACAAAAAATAAAAAGAAGAGAGCACGGTGAAGGGAAAAGACGACAGAAAAAGAAAACTCTCCATGCACTTTGTGTCAAGGGAGTGGGGGGGTTAATGGGTCAGGTGAGAGCAAACGTGGGAAAGAGCCAAGGCGCAGAAACATGAAAGAGTAAAAAAAATTAAAAATTTTAGCAAAGAAAATGTGTAAGGAACTGACAGCCAAAGACACGTCCCGAGGCAAAATAAACGAGTTCAAAGTAGGGATGTGTGATATGGCATAAAATTCATTAGGGATGCACCGATCCACATTTTCTTACTTCCGATCCCGATACTTCACTCTGGGTATTGGCCGATACCGATCCAGTTCCGATATCATCATCATCACTGATTTTATATGAGGCTGTAATAATGAATTTCTTGAACAGAGAGCACGTGTGTTGCACCGTATTCTGTGACTACCGTCTTAACATTGTGTGAGTTAAACCCAATGAACCTCACAACAGGAAACCAGGGTTGCCAGATCTCCAGACCGAAAGAAGCGATCAGCTCCTTCAAAACAAGCACAAACAAGCGACTCGCTCTTTCAAAAAAGGCCCCAAAAAAGCCCAGCTGGCAACCCATCCCATTGTGTAAAAAAAGGCCGTTTTAAACAGTATAAACATATTTATTATGGCATTACATATAACCAGCAAAATTATACATTAAAGAACGTATTCAGTCTAAAAAATAAAAATACATTTTGCATTTTTATACAGCTGGTTTGTCATGTGTACAAATTAAAAAATAAAATTAAAATTAAACTGCAAAGTCAACAAAACAACTTTCTTTATACTGATGCTCAATGAAGCAGGTAGAAAAAAAACAGCATACAGGCAGGAAAAAACTTTGATTTCTTAAAACTCTGTTTAAAAGTCTCCCATCTGTGGTCGGATCCAGTCTTGAAGAGCACGCTCTTTCTCCCAATCTTTATTATATTTTTTTCCATATTTACCTTAGAGCTCATATTAGCGTTGTCTTGTCTAGACAAAGAATAAAGAACAGAGACAAAGAATAAAGAACAGAGACAAAGAATAAAGAAATGTTGCATTCGCGTGTAGTCGGATGTCCCGTGAAGAAACACGGTTTTTAATTTTAAACTCACTTTGAAAGTAATTTTCATTAATTTATCATTTTGTTTGCTAAAAACTAACATAGTTGAATGATACAAGATATATATGTTGTGTCACTATATGCAAAGTTCAAAAATGATGTCACAATACCTTTAAAATAACTTCAGGAGTTCGGCTCTGTCGCTTGCGCCAACTGCACCTGAACGTAACACATCCGCCTTGACGTAACATACGTGGAAGGGGGGCGTGACAAACTACCTACCACTCGCATTACTGCTCGACTGAAAAACAAGCACAAATAAGCGACTCAATGTCCGCGAGAAGCCCCAAAAACCGCCACAAGCGGCTGACCAAATTTGAAAGCGACTCCAGGAAAAAACAGGCCCAATGCCGCTTGAAATAAGCGGACTTGGCAACTATGCAGGAAACACCCAAACTTTAATAGCACACAAGTGGCACGTCCATCTCACTCATGGTGCGGCCGGAACACTAACATACCGCTAAGCATTATGGGAAAGACAACACAGTCCACTCCCCGTATCCACAGTATTCCTGAGGGTGTCACTGTAGAAGCGAATGTGCATTGTACTTCCTGTCCGACACCGGAAGTGCCTGTATTCCATAGGCGGAGTATGGATCGCGGGTGTTTTTGAAAGTTATTTTCATTCATTTTATCGG